>QODF01000124.1:758169-782352 GCA_024372805.1 Oostethus manadensis | reverse complement strand
GACCTGTTTGTCATGAGTGACCCTACCAGGGACAAGACAGCACGCGACAGCTTAGCTCCTAGGATCATTGGGACATGCAAACTCCTCCACCACGATAAGGTGGTGGCTCAGGGAGGAGGTTGTGTATATCTAATGAGTGTATAATGTGTGATGTATGCTATGTATAATTAGAGGAAAAAATGCATTGAGCTAATTGGAGGGGTTCAGCCCACACGTGTGAAATGGTACGTCGTTTATGACTTATCGTAGCTTTCTATTTCCAGTCAGGCACTGAGAAACTTGTCGACACAAGTGGACAAAAAAACGCATCAAAAGTCCTGAAAATTTTTCCACAACAAAAGTTTGTACGTTTTAAAGAAAACAAGGGGAAAAAAACTTCATCAAACACACCTGGAAAAGCGGCTGCAAACTTTCTTTAAATGCTGAGGCCAGCGCTTCTATTTCCCTGTGCCGCACGCCGCTCTTTTGCTTCCACTTCTCCAACGTGTCGACTCAATTTCGAGCCGGCTCGCTGCTGTCTTTGTGGCCAACCGCACAGATTAAATCCATTCTTCAGTGTTCTCAAAGCTCCAACTCAGCTGTTTGCTGCTCAGAAAACTTGTTCACTTACTCTCTGTGTAGTTTGGGGTCTTGAAGTGAAAATTTTGCAGGGTGAAAACTATTTATTACATGGACTAGAAGAAGACCCCCTGTTACTTTTTAGTTATGTTCTCAGCTCCACTTTTGATAGCAAAGGTGCTCAAATGCCCATTTTTTACAAAGTCACATAGCAAACAGGCTTCACTACACATCTGAAAACAAAACTCGGATCTTTAACAATCATCCCAGCCTCACTTGTTTCACATAAAAACTACAATTATCAAAAAAAGTTGGTGATGACAAGTTCTTTTTCTGCTTTTTATGACATCATAGACTTTGCTGCACATCTTGAAACAAAACACAAAGCTCTAAAAGTCACATGTTTCACAGAATGCTGTCATTATTAACAAATGTTGATGACAGATTTTTAAAACACATTTTTCGCTACACATTTTTAACAAAATTTGCAGCTCTAAAAATCATTTCAACCTCACTCGTATTTACAAAAATATATCATTATTAACAAAAGTTTATTCATTCATTCATTTTCTATGCCGCGGGTATGCTGGAGCCTATCCCAGCTGACTTTGGGCAGGAGGTGAGGTACACCCTGGACTGGTCGCCAGCCAATCACAGGGCACAGATTGACAAACAAAGACATACACACTCACATTCATACCTATGGACAATTTAGAGTCACCAATTAAGCTAACATGCATGTTTTTGGAATGTGGGAGGAAAACGGAGTACCCGGAGAAAACCCACGCATGCACGGGGAGAACATGCAAACTCCACACAGAGATGCCCAACGGAGATTCGAACCCTGAACCTCCTGACAGTGAGGCCAATGTGCTACCCACTCGACCACCTTCCGGCCATTAACAAAAGTTAATGATGACAATTGGGTTTTTTTATGTCACAGGCTTCGCTACACATTTTAAAACAAAACCCCAGAGCTCTAAGAATTATCTGAACTTCGCTCATTTCGCAAAAATTGATCAGTATTAACAAGTTAAGTTTTTTTTTTTTTTTTTTTATTTTTCTGTTTTTTTTTTTTTTTTTAAATTAAACCCTAAACTCTATCAATCATCTCAACCTCTCTTATTTAACAAAAAGCTACCATAATTAACAAAAGTAGGTGACGACAAATATTTGCTGTTCAATTGTGCATTTACAGAAAAAAACAGGCTTTGCTACACAACTTCAAATGTAATTTTAGCTCTAAAAAGTCATTGTGACCCCACTTGTTTCACAAAATGCCATCATTATTAACAAAAGTTGATTTTTTTTCTGATTTTTATGCAGGCTTCACTATACATCTTAAAACAATACCTGTAGTTCTAAACATCGTCTCAACGTCACTTGTTTGACAAAAGGAATTCTTATCAACAAACATTGATGACAAGAAGTATCTTTTTAAATTTATTCCGTATTTTTTTTTCATTTTTTATGAAGTCCCAGGCTTTGCCTCACATCTTAAAACAAAACTCATAGATCAAAAAATAATCTCAACCTTGCTTGTTTCACAAACAGTTATCATGTCAACAAAACTTGGTGAGGTGCTTTCTGATTTTGTGATTTTGAAGTCACAGAAAAAACAGGCTTTGCTATACATCTTTAAACTAGGTCTCAAAATATTTTATCTTCACTTGTTTCACAAAAAGCTATCATAGTAACTAAAGTTGGTCACAACAAATATTTGTTGTATTTTCAATGGATTTACAGAAAAATTTACAGGCTTTGCTACACATTTTAATACAAATCTGGTAGCTCTAAAACTCATCTCAACTTCACTATTTTCACAAAAAGCTATTATTATCAACAAAAGTTGATGCCAATAAGTATTTGTTCTGATTTTTATAAAGTCACAGGCTTTGCTACACATTTTAAAACAGAACTTGGAGCTCTGAAATTCATCTCAACCTCACTTGTTTCACAAAAAAGTAATCATATAATCAAAATAATGGTAACAAGTAACAAGTATTTCATGATTTTCATAAAGTCACAGAAAAAACAGGCTTCACTACACATCTGAAAACAAAACCTGGAGCTCCAAGAGCTCTAAACTCCTTTCAGTCTCACTTTTACAAAAAGCTATCAGATCAACAAAAGTTGGTCATGACAAATATTTTCTGATTTTTATGAAGTCACAGAAAAAAATGGGCTTCACTACACATTTGAAAACAAACCCCCCAGCTCTAAAAATCATGTCGGTCTAAATTGCTTCACAGAAAGTTATCCTATCAAAACAAGTTGGTGAAATAGAAAAATAAAATAAAATAACAAAAACAGGCTTCACTACGCATCTTAAAATCAAACCTGCACCTCTACAAAAACATCGCATCCTCCACTAGGACCTAATAAAAGCACTTTTAAACCGTCTCAATTCCAGCATGGGTGTTGCATTGGCACGTGGAGCGGAATACCGTACTATATCTACTTGAAGTGCACCGAGTGTTTGCAGCTGTACGTTTACAAGCACAGTGAGAACACAGTCAGCTACATCGGCTACACACTCTGGACAAGAGGCAAAGCTGAACATGGAAGTGACTAAATCCTGAATTTGCTTTGTTCTGCCTGTCAGTGTGTGTGTGTAGCATGCTAATCCCATGTCCACAACACATTTTGCACTTTATTCTATTAAAACAAAGATGCTTCTCTAGTAAACATCTCTAAATGGGAAAGAATTTGCAAATAGAGAGGAGCACCTGGCACCGCCAGAGTATGCGCTGTTCAGTTGGTATGTATTTTGTAGTTCCTTTTCGTGTTTCCCACGGGACTGCGATCCATTTGTGGTGGCGGCAATTAACTTTTGTAGGGTATTTTTTTTATGTCAAACAAGATAGATGTTGCAAGCCCCCAAATGCATTTGTGGCAGTCCAAATGTATCTCTGGTGGGCTGTTTTCTGATCAGTTGTCGGTAGCAGTCAAACGTTTAGACAGACTTGTTCGTGATATTGAATGGGAAAGTGTCTCTAAACTTTTGATTTGTTGAGCATGCCAATGAAAAATGTTGTATTTAACGTGGGTCTTATAGATGTGGGTGTGTGTGGGTGTGTGTGTGTGTGCGTGTTTGTCAGTTCTGTGTTGTGAACTGAATGAAGTGACGTGAGGTGGACAGGATGTAATGGAATTATGCATATTTCATTATTTTCATTATTTGTCTGGGATTGGCATACATGCCCTTTGCGTTAATAAAAGATGGACGCTCCTTTCTTAATAACGGCTTTAATGATGATGGGACTTGAGTTGTCTTAGCCTAACCTCTTTTTCTTTGTCTTTTTCTTCTTTGTCTTCTCATTTGTCTTCCTCTTCTTTTACTTCTTCTTCTCCGTGTTCTTCTTTGTCGTCTTCTTCTTCATATTTTTCTTCATCATCTTCGTCTTCTTTTTCTTCTTTGTTTTCTTTGTCGTCTTCTATTTCTCCTTTGAGTTCTTTGTGTTCTTCTTCGTTGTCTTCTTTTTTGGGTTCTTCATGTTTTTCTTCGTCTGCCTCTTCTTTATTTTCTTATTTTTCGTATTCTTCTTCTTCTTCTTCTATGCCTTCTTCTTCATCACCTTTTCCTTTGTGTTCTTTGTCTTCATTTTCTTTTTCTTCTTTGTCATCTTTTTCTGCTTCTGTCCTCCGCAGGTGTCGCCAAATTGCGACCAGGTGTTGGTCAACGGCAAGGAAATGCGTGGGCGCCAGTGGCTGGCGGTGAATTTCACGTACATGCACCTGTCCGCCCAACTGCAGCTCACCGTGTGGGTGCCCAAGCTGCCCCTGCAAATCGACGTGTCCGATACCGAACTCAGCCAGGTCAAAGGGTGGCGTGTCCCCATTGCCACCAACAGGAGGTAAGAACCTTTCACCTGACATGTCTTTAAGACAGAGAAACAGTACGTTCCGGGGTCAGGTTAGGACGGTAGTAAAACCTCCTTATTTTTCGATTTCTCCTTTTACTTCTTGTCCTTCTTTGTCTTTTTCTACGTCTTGTCCATCTCATCCTCCACATACTCTTCTGTCATCTTCTTCTCATTTTCCTTTTCCCTTCTCCTTTTCATTTTTCTTCTTCATCTTTTCTTTGTATCCTTCTCCTCCTCCACTTCACCCTTTCTTTCTTTGTTTTCTTCTACTCCTTCTTAATCTTTTCTTTCTCAACCTCCTCCATTTCCAGCTCCTCGTTCTCCTTGCCGTCCTCCTTGGTCTTTTTGCCTCCTTCTTCTGTTTCTCTTTTTACTTTCTTGTTTTACTCCTCTCCCTTCTCTTTCCCCTGCTTCCCCTTTTTCTTTTCCTTCTTCTTCTCCTTCTTTGTCTTCTTCTCAGTCTCCTCCTTTTCCATCTCCTCGCCTCATTCAAATTATTTTACTCCTTTTCCTTCTTTTTCTTTTTCTCTCTTTTCCTTTTTTTCCTCCTTCTCCTCTTTGTCCTACTCTTTCCCTTTCCTTTATTTTCATTTTTTCTCTCCTCCCCTTTTCGATGGTGAATTGCAACCACTCTGAAGAACATCATCCCCTTAGTTGTTCTTTACCTTCCATGTTTGCCATTAGTTGAAGATAGCGCCTCTCTTTCCGCTACATTGCCAAGCTGGCGACTGGGAAGTGTCCATGAGTGTGTTGAGTGCAGCATCAAGGTACTGACAGTGTGCATTTTGTCATGTTCTCAGTGTGAGCGCACTTAAAAGACTTAGCGTAAGTACGCAAGTGCGCCAACTAAGAAGCGGCACGTGCTAACTTTGCTAACAAGTGATCTTACATCCTACATTCTTCTTCTTAATCCAGTTCAGTAATCCTCCGACGCTCGTTGAACTGAGCTCCTCCGTACTCTCACAGTGTACTTAAACGTGTCGGATTGTTCATGTCACCGCGTCTTTTGTTGTGTTTGCAATCGGTGAGAGAAGGCTGCGATTCGTAGCGGCGCAGGATTAAAAACGTGTCGGACCGCGGGTGCGACCTGCAGCAGAGCTTACACACGCTTTTAGTGCGGGGGGGATTAAAAAACGAGGCGTAATTAAACCCGTCCTCTTCGACTCTCTCGGCAGGCCCACCAGAGACAGCGAAGACGACGAGGACGACGAGAGGAGGGGGGGCAAAGGCTGCACCCTGCAGGTTTGATGTGATTGCTTCTCATATCTTCTCAAAAGCAACCCTGAAGGACTGCTGGTATATTGGACATCTCATCCTAATTTCATCTGACCTCTTTCTTGAACCCTTCAGTACCAATACGCCCTGGTGAGGGTCCTCACCCACTTTGTCGCCGAGCCGTCCGGCCCAGGAGGAGAGATGGTATACATGCTGGGTGCCGACTGGCAGGCAGATATCACTCACCTGGTCCTGGATCAGCTGAAGGTAGACACACACGAACAACACAGCATTAGGTACTCCAATACAAGATCGCAATCGCAAAACCGCTGTTTTAGTGAATGAATACCTTCAAAGTGAGCATCATTGTCTTCTCGTATGCACTTGTACACTTAAAGAAGTGTTGTCTTTGCAGGTGGAGGACCCTCGCATCGCCAAGCTCATAGACGGAAGAGTCCTGCTAGGACGCGAACTGGGCATCACCACCATACAGGTAACCAAACCGACCATGGTCTTCTGGTTTGGTAGCCGTCAGAGGGACTTCACACCTGTCACCCCCACAGGAAGTCCAGTGGACGTCATTTTGGAATTTGACATTTCAATTTGGTCCCCGGTGTCTGCATTCACGCTTCCCCTTCCCTCATGCTCTTCTCCTCTGCATCTGATGTCTGGAACTGATATCTTAAGTTGTCACATTTTCTTACCTTGCTTAAGTTTGGGATTGAATTTGATTCTATGTCCCTCTGTTCCATTTTCTTTTTGCACCAATCTCACGTCTCGCTCACCCTGTGGCCTGGCGGACTCCTGAGCTCCATCATTGTCTGTCTGTCTATCTATCTGTGGCCACCTGTGTCTCCTTCCTGCTCCCTTGCAGCCCCTACTACAGTCATCTGTCTTGTTATTGCATGTCTTCTGTTATGTTGTGTTATCCCACCATGCACTTTTCATCTATTAGAATCTAATCTACATATATGGTAGACCACTAGGTAACATCTAGTGTACATCTAATGCGTTACTCTAAAAGATGTCTATAGATAGATATCTAATAGACAATAGACAATTGTCAAGCAGCCACAGACAACATACGACTGAAAACATTTGTAAATGCAAAAGCACATGGCTTTTGCAAGGCCAACAAAATTAGGCAGCAAAGCCCAAGTTGTCAAAGTCACTAAGATCTCAGATTTGCAATCCAAGTAACACACCTTGCACGTTGTCCTCAACTTCATTTAAGTGCTGTTAACATTAGTTTGTTTAATCAGCGCATCATTGTTAAATGGCTGTCTCTTATTTAAAATACCCTAAATTCTGTCGTGTCCCTGCCGTCCATTTGCATGAACTCTGAAGGAAAGCCAGAAGGGATGTTATTTGCTTTATGTGGTAGGTGGAGGGCTCTGGTCCGCTCCTCCCAAACCTCATCAAGTATCTTGAACGTGATATCAAAAATCTTCGACAATGAAATATGAAAACCTTAACTATAAAAAACTTCTACCAACGAGAAGCTTTTGTTACACAAACTTACTTGTTACAAGCAGAGGGAAATGCACATTTGGTGATCCAACTTCCTGAAAAACCAAAAAGTGAAGATCTTTGTTATTTGCGGCTGTCACTAAAATCTGTAGGCTGTTTTGATTAAATTCACCTAAAATGTTTTTGTTTAAAAAAAAAACACCCAATTTTGACTTTTTGGAAATTCCTTAGAGATTTGTGAGCTCTTGTAGCGGCCAAGGTCTGTTTTCTAAGTTTGAAAGTAAAACTGTTTTTTGTCCCACCCATAAATAGTTTAGAACATTTTCTACCATTTAAATTTAAGGATATTTTTTTATTAAAAGATAGGTGGTTTTCATTTCGACTTCTTGAAACTTTTACAAAATGACTGTAATTCTTGTACGCCACAAATGAAATGGTATTTACAAATTGATGGTTTTACAGTATTAAATACAAATCATATCCAAGGTCACGTACTTTCCGGTGCCATTGATGAATCCATTTCTTGTGTAATTTAGGTCTTCTTCTTCCTTGGAGATCTTGGGCCTCCATTCGGGATGTCACTAGTGGGGTGGGCAAAGGTTCTGCAATGAGCAAGATAATTTTACTTTGCATAGAAGTGTTGCTATTGTAACACAAATAACAACAATAAAATAATTAGCATCCCTACTTTTGGTCATTCCTGAGGAGCATTCATCTTCAGAAAAGCAACGAGCAGAAAGCTGGACATTGTGACACAATTGTGAAGTGGAGTTGCAACAAGTTACCGCTATTCTTCTATTTTGGTATTCCATTCATCCTTTTTGGTTGAAAATTAATAATACATGTGAATATTTTTTCGTTTGCTAAGTCGTTCATGAAAGCAGACCTGCTGTCATTGTGTACGAGATACATCAGCTGTGACTTTTGTTTCATGTTTACGTGGTCCGTCCAGGCCCTAATGAATCACTATGCCAGCTAATAACATTGTCAGTATAACAACAACAAAACAAGCTTGGGTCCAAAAGACCCCGTGGCCACATTTTGAACACCACCGATTTACAGTTTGAGCAGCGTTCACTATTATTTCCATTTTAGTAAATTAATCTAAACTCATAAACGAAACTAACTCCTTTTTACCTGAGGTGCAGCACCGACTTGTCTTTGTCCGTTGAGATTTGGACGACAAAGCGAGTGTTCAGGCGAGTGTCCTTAGCATTAGCCGCTAGAAATTAGCGGCTAATGGGTGCCAAGTTAACAGGAGTAGCCCAGCAGCGTTTTGCACTAAACGCTCAGCTCAGCCCGGCTGCACTGCGTTGTACTCGTTTGCTACGATGAAAAATCTTATTTTTGTTAGCTTCCAGGCATACTGCCACAGGTTACTCACTTAATGGCTACAAACGTTCAATATATTTGATTTCTTGTGCTGATAATGATACCTTCGCTTCTCATAACCCAAAATGGCGTCGCACTTACAGAAGCCAATGGGATGTCTAAATAGGTAGAGAGTTAGATGTGTGATAGTGGTGCATAACGAGCTCTATCGTAGATGTATATGTACTCACATCTGTATTTTGTACAGCTATAGATATCTGCGTTCAATATACATCAAATACTATTGATGTATATTAGATGTAGCAGTGCCTAGTGGGATGCTATGCTATGCTATGCTACGGTACGTTCCGCTACATTATGATATGTTATGCTACGCTACACTCTGTTATGCTGCATTGTGTTATCTTATGGTTTGTTTTGTCATGTCATTATATGTTATTATTTATCCTATGTGTTGTTACATTATGTCATGCTATGCTATGCTGTGCTACGTTGTGGTATGTTATGTTATACTATGTTATGTTTTGTGTTGATACATTATGTTATGCTATGCAATGCTACGGTACGTTGCGATACGTTCTGCTACATTATAATATGTCATGCTACGCTACACTCTGTTATGCTGCGTTGTGTTATCTTATGGTTTGTTTTGTCATGTCATGATGTGTTATGGCGGTGCACGGTGGATGAGTGGGTAGCACAGTGGCCTCACAGTCAGGAGGTTAAGAGTTCGAATCTCCAATCGGCATCCCTGTGGAGTACTCCGGTTTCCTCCCACATTCCAAAAACATGCATGTTAGGGTAATTGGCGACTCTAAATTGTCCATAGGTATGAATGTGCGTGTGAATGTTTGTTTGTCTATATGTGCCTTGTGATTGACTGGTGACCAGTCTATGTTATGTATATACTATGTTATATAAACAACATATATACTATGTTGTGCTATGTTATTTTTCCATCCATCCATTTTCTATGTCTCGTATCCTCGTTAGGGTCATGGACCAAACAAACTGAAACAAACAGGTGGTGGGATTCTGTGAAGGTGCTGATCCAAAGTGTTGTTTTTTTGGTTTTGCCCTGGCATTTGAGACGTTACAACTATTATCTTTTTAACTTTTTGTTTTGTTGTATTTCCCAGGTGTTGTCCCCTCTTTCCGACTCTATCCTTGCGGAGAAGACAGTGACCGTGTTGGACGACAAGGTAAGAAAGAAAAATGGCTTCCATGGACTACCCAGGCCTTGGCGGACCAAGGGACCGATGATGTTCCACGTTTTCACAGGTCACCATCTCAGACATGGGAGTCCAGCTGGTTGCGTCTTTGTCACTCAGTATGATGTCCAGTCCTGGAAATTACCAAGCAATACAACTGACCGCCACGGCCAGCGACATCCTGCGCGCACCCAAAGAGGTATGCCACGCCACACGCCAAGCACTTTTTTACAGATCATTTTCGAATTGAGAAGATCCACTGTAGCACACATAAAACTTTAAATACAATATAGCGACGCGTCAATGCCTTTGGCTCTGTAAGACACACACACACACACACACACACACACACAATGATGGACTACATGTTACGCTGTTCTGGAATGAAACCCCCCCAAGGTTGTAATCAGCGAAGCCAAAGCATAATTGTGTGCTGTGAACATGTCATGGCGCTTATCTCGCCGGCATAATCGCTTTGTAATTAACAGTGTGTAACTCGCAGGCGTTTTGCAGCACATATCTCCACTTTACTGCGACAAGGTGCTCTTCTATCACCGGGGCCTGAAAGGCAGCTGATAGAAACGCCGCGGCGTGGCACTTTTTCAAAGTGTTCCTGCCTTCAAACACTTTGGAAATGTGTTGTATCTTCTCTCTCGTCGAGTGCAAACTCACAAGGGGACAAAAAAAAAAAGATTCCCACATCTCCCGTTTTATCTTGCACGTCGCTATCTCGACTGTCAAAGCGCTAATTAGACAGGAAGCTGCTCATTATGATGGAAGATGGAGATAAAAACAAACCCGTCTTTACACTAGATGACCACTTCATTATGTACACCAACCAATGACACACAAGTGGGTGGAGCCTATCCCAGCTACATGGAATTGGATGTGTTAGTTAGGGTGCCTCCAGGTCTACTGGGCGGGGTGTACACTCCCAATGACAACTTTGAAAATGGACGGGTGGTTTAAAATGCATAAGAAAGTTTTATATTTCGAATGTTGAATTTTTAACACAAATTTCTGCAGTGTTTTAATTTCAAATGTCAGTAGAAAAATACATAAATAAATACATTTTGTCATGTTAAACAATGTCTGAGAGCCAGATGCAGTCATCAGAAAAGCCACGTCTGGCTCCCGAGCCAGCGGTTCCCTACCCCTGGTGTAGGAATTTATAGATTTTAACATTAAGGGCTCTAATTTTGTAGACTAGGCGCAGGCACACCTTTGCCTGCGCCTCGCCAATGGGCGTGTTTTAGGCGCATTTGGCAATTTCGTGCCAGGTGCAGCTTGGCGTAAGTACGCCTACGTCCCTCCTGCCAGCGCAAAGAGGGAGGAGAGAAGGCGTGACTGGGTTTACCACATGCGGGTCAAATCTTCACCAATCAAATGAGTTCCTCTCCTCACCTTTAAATGCGCCGCTGGCGAAGCGCATTGCAAGTTTTGTTGAATACGAATGAAGACAGCGGAAGACGGCCCAACTTCTCCCAGACGGAAAGTGATGTTTTAATTCGGGAGGTCCAAGCTCCCAGTGGGCGACTATACGGTCACACGAGCAGACCTCCACGGGCTGATGATGCAAAAGTGGCCTGGGAGGAGATTACAAGTATCGTAAATCAGGTTTGCCCTGACATACTGAGAATCGTTGCCCCGTGAAAAACAAACGGTTCAATGACGTCAGAAGAAGGCAAAACAAAAACTATCCGAGCACCGGAGGCACGCGGTGGCCGCTGGTAAGGTAAGCATTTTTACCCCGCTAATAAAGACACTCGTATTTAGTAACCTATATTTGTTATATGAATATATAATAAAATATGTATATTTAATATGAATAAACAAAAACTATGAACAATGGGGATGAAATCCGAAGCAACTGTGCGTAAAAGACGCATTGCCAAGCTTGTAGTCTGGTCCTTGTCACTTGTGTTTGCATGTGGGATGATCTTGTATTACCCAATTTATTATCATCATTTTTGCAATTCTCGGTTATATAATCAAAGATGTCGATATGTTTTATTAACTCCTTATTTACAATTTGGGGACAGATGAAGTGGAGGAGACGGCCCGACAGAGGCACGGGACAGTCAATACAGATCAAAATGTATGTGCTGAATCGGAACGTTACTTTAAACAGTGGTTGTTGTGATTATTAAATGCATTCAAATGTGCCTGACATTGGGTATACCGGCCTTTGGGGTTTTGGTGACGCGTGCACCAGTCATCCAAATTACCACTAGACCGGCTGCACTTTGCTTTGCGCTGAGAGTAGCCCAGAATGGAGCTGGCAAGCCTTTTGGCACGAAATTGTCTCTACGCCAGGCTGAAGCAGTCGGCACCTTACCCTGCTGCGGCGCCACAACCATCGTGGCGCGCCTCGGTCTACCAAATTGGCTGCGCACTGTGTTACGCCGAACGAAGTTACCACTGCAAAGACTGAAAGATTTTAGGTGCTGACCAACGCACAGTGAACTCTCTTTCTGCCAGTTTGGAGGCCGGAGAAGTTGACAAATATACACATGATAATATACGGAGGCCGGCAAAATAATCTGGTTGATTTTTATTTACCGTGTTTATTTATTTATTTATTTATTTATTTATTGATGGAACATTTTAATCTCACGAGATCCCATGACGCTCATTCCACGTAGCCACTTCCCATTTGACACCCCTGCACAACCCCAAAGCTCCACTGTTTCATTGAAGGATCGTGATTGGAGCCATCATGTCTCATCAGAGAACAAACCTTCTTCCACCTTTCAATCTCCCACTCTTTGGTGCTCTCCTACAAATTCCAAACGGGTCATTTTGTGGCGTTTTTCTTCTTAGAAATTTTCTTTGGCAGACAATGGTTGATGTTTGTTGGACTGCACTTGGCAGAGTTTGTCTTTTTAAAGCTGTGCTCGTCAACTTTTGATCATCTGATCAAAGGGGGGAGGGCAAAAGACACAACTGGACGTCTTTTATCGCTCACTCACAAGAAACCATCGTCATGTTTCCCCAGGAAGCAGCTATTAGCGCCTGGATCCACTACAGCGATGGTTCTGTCACACCACTGGACATCTATGACTCCAAAGACTTCCTCCTGTCCGCCCTCTCATTGGATGAGAATGTCATCTCCGTGACCAATCAGGTAGGAGCTGACTGTCCTCATTAATTTATATATTAATCGTGTGACGGATTGTGTTGTTTCCAAAGGACCAAAACTGGCCCATCGTCGTGGCGGAGGGTGAAGGGCAGGGGGTGCTCGTCCGCGTGGAGATGGTCATCTCTGAGACGTGCCAGAAGTCCAAGAGAAAGAGTGTGCTGGCGTCGGGCATGGGCAACGTGATGGTGAAGTTTGGTGGCAAGAACGAGGAGGCGGACAGAAGAGCGGCGGTCCCCGAGGTGGGGGTCACCACGGACAACAGAACCGACAAGCAGCGAGCCGAAGAGGGAAGAGAGTGGAAGTCCAACAGCGTGGCCGTGGATCGCGAGGAAGGCGCCATGAGGAAGGTGGGAGTGGACAAAGCAAATACTATCTTATACCTACTATGGGGGGGCGGAGCCTATTCTAGTGGACTTAATGTGCCGAAAGTATGTGTTTTCAGAGAAATGAAAAACATTTACGAGGTTTCCTTGAACCTAACATACTGTACATTTTTGCAAAAAATGTTGGCAAATTAGTCGGCAGAAATGTGTTTTGTAGTTCTAATTCCAATTAATTCCAACATACACTTTTGCGCAAAAAGTACGTGTTTTAATAGAAATAGAAAGTTTTACTGACATACATTTTTGTAAAAATGTTGGCAAATTGATCTGTATTGCGCAAAATTATGTTTTTCTTGACATCGAAAACAATTCAAAATTTTCCATGGAGCTAATGTACACTTTTGCAAACAATGTTGGCAAAGTAGTCATTAAGGCGTCAGAAATAGGTTTTCGTAGACATTGAAAATAATATAGTTTAATAATAGTCAGTTTAGTTCAATAATTAGTTTAATAATAAGTTTTTGATGAGCCTAACATACAGTTTTGCACTGAAAGAATGTGTTTTTAGAGAAATTACGACTTTTCCTAACATACAGTTTTGCAAAAATGTTGGCAAATTAGTCTTTAAGTGCAAAAGTAAAAATAGAAATATGTTTTTATGAAATGTTGAGGCAAATTAGTATTTAACACCAAAAATATGTCTTTTTGTAGACATCGAAAACAAGTTTTCAATGAAGCTAACATACCGTTTTTGGAAAAAATGTTGGCAAATTAGTCCTAACACGCCAGAAATGTGTTTTCATAGACATTGACAATTATTCCAAGTTTTCCATGAACCTAACATATGTCTTTGCATAAAATGTTGGCAAATTACTTTTTAACATGCTTAAAGTATGTTTGTCATAGAAATTGAAAACAACATACATTTTCCGCGACAAATTGTTGGCAAATTAGTCTTTATTGCACTAAATGTGATTTTTGTAAAATACACTCCCAATCAAAATCTTAAGACTAGTTGAAAAATAGCTAGAATTGACCTTTTGCACATTTGCACCCTAATGAAGTTTTAGGTAGAGCTACAATACGCAAAAGCAAGAAGGGGTAGTGTGAGAAAAATCACTTTGAAAAAGTCATTTATTGAAAACAACAATTAAAGTGAAATAGGCTGCTTATCAGCTGATCAAACATTTAAGACCATCGCTCAAAAAATTACAAAACTCTCCAAAACAGAACAAAAAAATGTTCTCAGAAGTACTCAGTAATAAGTACCTTCACTGTTCTTTTTACTCACTGCAAAACTTTGTTTGGGCATGCTTGATGCCAGTGTTTCCAGGAAGCTAATGGGAATATTGCTCCAAGTGATGAAGATGGCTTCACGAAGGACATCAAGTGTCTGGAACTGATGGCTATTTTTATAAACTTCCCTTGCCATCCATCCCCAAATGTTCTCTATGGGATTTAAATCAGGGGAACATGCAAGGTGGTCCAAAAGAGTGACATAATCCTTCGTCAAGCGAGCACTGTGAACTGCAGCGGTGTCCTGTTGAAATACCTAGCTGTTACCACACAGACGAGGGCCCTCAGTCATGAGGGATGCCCGCTGCAACTTCTGCACATAACCAGCCGCCGTTTACACTTTGCCAGGGAGCATCAAGCAGGGGACACTGAAAGGTGTAAAAAAGTTTTATTCTCTGGTGAGAAAAAAATAATGGTTCAGATGGCTCCCAATGTTACTGGCATGACAAAAAGATCCCACCTGAGATTTTTTTCCACCCAGCACAGTGGAAGGGGATCCATCATTAACCGGGGTGCTTTTTAACTCAGGGGAACACTGGAGCTTCAGGTGGTGCAAGGTCGTCAGATGGTGGCTGGTTACGTGCAGATGTTGCAGTTCACAATGCTTGCTTGACGAAGGACTTCTTCAGGGAGAATAACATCACCCTTTTTGACCATGTTCCCCTGATTTTAATCCCATAGAGAACATTTGCCATCCATATCGAAATTATTCAAAATCGAAATAAAGTTTTCCACGAACATACTTTTTGCTAAAAATGTGGGCAAATGAGTCCGTAACGCGCCAAATGTATGTTTTCATAGAAATTCAAAATAAGTTCAAGTTTTCCTAACATACTTTTTTTGCAAAAATTGTTGGCAAATTAAGCTTGTTTGATACATACCGCCTCCGCAAGGTCCGCGCGACTCAAAATGAATTTTCGCGAGAAAAATGACATCATTTTCGTCCCCTCGAACAGCCCTTTCATGCGGAAAATTTCCGCTCCGTGCACCTCCACTACGCGGACCGAGACGCGTGAACAAAAATGGCAGACGAGCAGGAGATCTTCACAGCTGAAGTACAGTAATAGCGGCATTTATATGACTCGTGGTCCAGAGACCACCGGCATACCCATGACGTGTCCAACTCCGATAGGAAAAAAAGGGATGATGTGAAATAAAAAATGCATCGAATGTTGTATGAGGCACAGTAGTTTTAAGCAAAGAGAAACACTGAAACAAGTGATTCGTATTTGCACATATATATATATGTATTGATGATGCATGATGCGACCGGGGTGGCGGTCCCGCTTTTCAAGAAGGGGGACCAGAGGGTGTGTTGTAACTATCATGGGATCACACTCCTCAGCCTTCCCGGTAAGGTCTATCCAGGAGTTCTGGAGAGGAGGATCTGTCGGATAGTCAAATCTCAGATTCAGGAGGAGCAGTGTGATTTTTGTCCTGGTTGTGGAATTGTGGACCAACTCTATACTCTCAGCAGTGTCCTTGATGGTGCATGGGAGTTTGCCCAACCAGTCTACATGTGTTTTGTAGACTTGGAGAAGGCATTCGTCTGTGTTCCTCGGGGAATACCGTGGGCAGTTCTCCGGGAATATGGCGCATCGGACCACCTAATTCAGGCGGTTCGTTCAGTCTATGACCGATGTCAGAATTTGGTTTGCCTTGCCAGGGATTAGGGGTCAGGGATGAGGTCCCGCCTCAAGTGGAGGAGTTTAAGTATCTCGAGGTCTTGTTCACAAGTGAAGGAAGGATGAAACGCAAGATGGACAGGCGGATTGGTGCGGCCTCTGCATTGATGCGGACTCTGCACCGATCCGTCGTGCTGAAGAGAGAGCTGAGCCGAAAGGCAAAGCTCTCAATTTACCGGTCAATCTACTTTCCTACCCTCACCTATGGTCATGGAGCTTTGGGTAGTGACCAAAAGGACAAGATCATGGGTACAAGCGGCCGAAATGAGTTTTCTCTGCAGGGTGTCTGGGCTCTCTCTTAAAGATAGGGTGAGAAGCACTGTCATTCGGGAGAGACTTGGAATAGAACCGCTGCTCTTCTGCCTTGAGAGACGACCGACTGGTAGGAGACCTCGGGGGAAGACCCAGGACACCCTGGAGAGACTATTTCTCTTAGCTATGCTGGTAACGTGTTGGGACCCGCTGGGAGGAACTGGACAAAGTGGCTGGGGAGAGGGAAGTTTGGGCTTTCCTGCTTAGGCTGCTGCCCCACAACCTGACCTTGGATAAGCGAAGAAAATGAATGGATGGATGTGCATTAAAAAATCAAAACAGTCCCGTGTTGTGTCCCTATGATGGTAGAAATTAAAGTCATTTCAAGCTGCGATTGCTGCACGAGTTGCTCGTGCGTTGCATGTCGCCTCCTCCTATCCAAAGGACGAGTGGACCACCTTCTCTTCCTTTTCTGACGCAGCAGCAAATAAATAAACACAATTCCTCGTCTTGAAGAAGTCGACATGGAAGTGTGGTCGTGTCAGATGTCGAGTAAACAATGGCAAACTTCTACCGCTCTAGTTTAGTACCTTGGTAGACGTGTGTTGTTGATATACTGCCCCCTGCAGTTTGGGAGCAGACTCCACACCGTGTATAAACTCAGCCACGGCCTCTCGCGCGGATTTCCGTGCGGCTCTTTTCCTCGTGCCTCGTTCGTGCAGAAAGTATATTGCAGCATTTAGTCTTGAACGCATTGAAAGTATGTGTTTTCATAGACATTGAAAACAATTTCAAGTTTTACATGAATCTAACCTACGTTTTTGCAAGTTACTTCTTCAATGCAGCAAAAGTATGTGTTTTCATAGACATCAAAAATATCGAACAATTCTACACGAGCCTAACATATGTTTTTTGCAGAAATGTAGGCAATATTCTTCTTTAATGACCCAAAGTATGTGTTTTTGTAATCCAAGCTTTATATGAATATTTGTTTTTGTAAAAACGTCAAGCAATGTAGTCTTTAACACAGCAGAAGTGTGTGTTTTTGACACAGAAAAAAATTTAAAGTGTCAACACGAACCACGAAACATGCGTCTGTTTTGTTTCTAAACATTGAACACAGCTTTGAAGCCTAGCGTGTATTTTTTCGTTAATGTTGAAAACACGTAAGTCTTTCATTAAGGTGTTTTTTCAGTTAGAGGAAAATATAATTATAAATATAACGAGGAAAAAAATGTTGAGGTTTTTTTAAGAATTTGGCATTCTTTGCACCTTTTGTCGTAAACTTCAAAGACAATTTATCACTTTAACAATGCATGTTTTTCAAACAATTTTGAGTCTTTTATAAATGCATAGATTTAATATGTATAACAAATAATGACTGATAATTCTTTACCATGACGGCATTTAGGTCAGCTTAACGACCAAGAGCACCGTCACCCACCGGGCCTCGGGCGGGAAAGCTTCCAGTGGCGGCAGCAGCCGGGGCGGCGGTCCGAGCCAACCGGAGGGCTTCGCTAGCGTCCCGGCCCTAGTGGAGGTACCTGAACCTGCGGACGGCGAGCTCACCAAGACCACCAGGGGACTGTCGGACCTGGAGATTGGGATGTACGCCCTGCTGGGGGTCTTCTGCCTGGCTATCCTTGTCTTCCTCATCAACTGTGTCAGCTTTGCCTTCAGGTAGATTGTTTTCTTCCAAGCATAAGGTAGACAGATGATACTCCAAAAGCAGCTACTGCAGTCTTGTCAAAATGATTCAATAACAACATCTGGAGGTTGCCTACAGCCACAGCTGTAGTGCCAGTGCTGCAATTGCCAATGTTTATTGACCTGGTACTTATTAGACACCCTAGCTAAGGTACCAATGTACATCATCATTATGTTCCTTTTGGATAAATCCCATTTATTTTGCAGATACCGCCACAAGCAAGTCCCCGTGGTGGAGGCGGCCGGAAACATGAACCACGCCCACGACTGGGTGTGGCTGGGCAACGAGGCCGACCTCTTGGCGGACCACCCCGACCCTTGCCCCGGATCGCTGCCAGACGAGTGCACTACCATCATCGACCGCAACGAGGAAGGCTACGAGGAGAACAAGTACCTCCTGAACGGGGCGGGGGGCACTTTGGTGATGGGCTCCAACAGCAGGGGCACTCTCAGTGGTGGCGGTGGGGGTCTGGGCGGGCACAGGGGTGTCTCTCACAGTCAGACGTTACCCAGGTCCATTCCAGAACCGCATCAGTGCCTTTCCGCCATGGCTGCTGACAACAACTCGCCCAGAGCCTCCGCCAACAAACGCAAACGGGTCAAGTTCACGTCGTTTGCCACCGTGCTGCCCAACGATAATCAGGGCGGGAGCGGAGGTGGCGTCCTACCGTACAGCAACTCCTCCTTGCTGCTCAACAAAGGCGGCGAGGACGATATCAAGTGGGTTTGTCACGACATGGACCTGGGTCAGTCGGAAATCAGAACCTACATGGAGAGGCTACAAGACAATCTGTGACTGGAGTTAAGGTCAGAGAGGCCAGGCCGGGGCGGGGGCGCGCCAGGTAGGAGGGACAATTCACCTGTGATGCCTTTGCCATGGACGAAGGGAGTGGGTTGGAAGGACGACAAAACATGGCGCTAACTCTTCTGGGGACGAGTCACGATGAGTCACGGACAGCCAGTTCGGAACACGCCTACTTTTTAGGCTCCTCCCACCTACCACAAGCTCACACTGGAGGAAAGAACAAAAAACCATCCGCGAAGGCAGGAGGTGAATATAAAATATTGCAATAATGAAAATCAAAGTAAGACAATAATATAATACATATTTTTAAAAAACATCACTCTTAGGGGTGCACAATAGAAAGGAATGATGACATCATACCGATAAAGCCAATAACATTAAAAATAGTTCCAATAATTTAAAAAAATGCTCCAATGAGGCCAGATTACCAGTACGGTTTCGGTGAGCAAATCAAGCTCTCTTTTTTGCTCCCGCCTTTGACGTTAGCGGCCTGTCGTAACTTCCCCTGAGCTCACTTGTAAACAAACATTCACTGTTGAACGACACATCGGGCAAGCAAAAAACCTCATCAGCCACCTGAAACGGCAGCGACATGGCGTTTTGAAAAGTGCCAAAGGTTTGCCAGAAACCTCCGTGGTTTCACACCGGTTGCTTGGAGCGTGTGCCCGAATACAGTGCACCTTGCTGGGCCACGGCAGGTGGCTCCTGACGCTCTTTACTCCGTTTCTCCCAACCTCTACAGCAACACACCGGCTGCTCAGAGCGTGTGCCCGAGTACAATGCACTATCCTGGGCCATGGCAGGTGGCTGCCTCCCCTCTATACTATGGTTGTCCTTATAGTAGTATTGTCATGATATTTGAGGACAAATCCAGGTACACTTAGTCAAATCCTAATTTGTGTTGAGTCCTTCTTGCATCCACATGTGCACAAACGACAGTTTCTAAATTTACAAAAGTGTATCAAAATGTTATCAATATCAGTTTGAAAAAAATATATTGTGCATCTCTAACTTACTATGGAGGATTCTTTTTTTTGCGCCAAAATAAAAGAATATGAAGGTGTATTAATTAATTAAAATGTGAAAATGTAATTACTATTGCAACAACACATCATCAGTAGGGTAAAACTAACCTGTCTCACGACGGTCTAAACCCAGCTCACGTTCCCTATTAGTGGGTGAACAATCCAACGCTTGGTGAATTCTGCTTCTGCTTTAATAAATTAAATTAAAATTAATTTAAAATAATAATTTATTTTTTCATGACCAATTTATTTATCTCAAGGCTCCCTTCTGTATTTAATAATAGAACATTTAATAAAAAATTAAAGCAAGCTAAAAGAGATTTTAAAAAAATCCAAAAATATATAAATTCACATTTTATTATTTATTAATTGGTCTCTATATTTATTTAGTTTTCGCAATACAAAAAATCCTCCATACCTTACGAGCTTTTCATTTATGATATTTCATTGTGCAAAAACGAGTGTAAAAAGCAGCCATCCACTCATACGTATTCATTTTGACGTCCAAAAGGGTCTATTTTTTCATGTGGTCGCATCCATTTGAGACGTTCTCTTTGGTCCTTGCTATGAAGACAATAAAAACTCTGTACGTATTATGGTAAATAAAAAAATACAATTCAATGGATTCATCGTGGATGTGGAGATGCCCCCGCACCTCCTGACTAGCGGCGGTGAAACTTGCACAAGCAGCGTCAGGAAAAGACTTGACTTCCTGTTTTCCCAAACCTTCCGGCCAATGACGGCGTTCCCCGTTTCCACCCCTGTCGACATCAAGAACGGACAATTTTGATTCTTGATTTTTTTGTTTTTCTTTTTTTTAATCGAGTTAGACTATTTTAGTTTTCTCTGGTGTACTCTGCAAGTATGCGACATGTAGATTTGGATTTTAGAGGTTTTATTAAGACTGTAATAGCATACTTTTCTCTCTATTTATTTAAATTAAGCACTGATGGGATTTTTTTGTTTTGTTTTAAAGCTCAGGTGACCAGTAGCGGGAAAAAAAAACATCGCCGATTAGAGGCGAGGATTGTTTAGATGGCAATATTTATTATTATTATTATTTGTAAATGTTGTTTTAGAGTATAATGTATGTTGTAAATAAATAACCATGATCACCACGTACTGTCTTTCCTTTCCCCGCTAGCCTTCTGTGGCGATTTTATGCATTTTTGGGGGCTTTTTTCGTTACACCTCACCCGAAAAGACCCCGTACCCGTCCTCTTGTGTTGGAAAAAGTTCACACTTGTGACTCGTGTGTCTATTACAGACGCTTAAAGTTCAACTCCTACTTTTATTAGTGACTCATCTCACGTACACACACACACACGCGCGCACGATTGGCATGCACAGCGGCAGTCGTTTCTCTTGTTAATGTAGCATGTCGAATTTGCAGGGTGGCAGCGTGCAAATGAAAGGTTGCAATATGTATTTGATAAGACGCTGTAAATCAGCTGCTCTACCACGCACACACGCACACACACACACGGAGGCCTGCAGGGACGCACACTAATAAAAAAAAAGTGTTAATGGTAAGCGATGCTAAATTGGACTGGAAGGCTGTGTGCGCTTTCTACGTTTGTGCAAGAGAGTGAGACGTCCTGACAAACTTTATTTATTTACTCCCCGGACACTTCATTAGGCACCCCAGCTGATAACCGCCAACACAAGACACCTTCCTAAAAACAGCGCAACGCTCCTGTCATGTAGGGGATCTTTGAGTGGTGTTTTTTTTGCAGAAGCACATTAAAAACAGCAGAACTGTCCTGTAAAAAGGATCTTTGACTAGCGTTTATTGCGCTCAGATTGGTGATCTTGGATTTTTGCACTATATATTAAAAAACAGCAAATGGATCTTTGACTAGCAATTTTGTAGCAAAATATTAAAAACAGCAGAGCTCTCCTGTCATATAAAGGACCTTTGAGTACCGTTTTTGAACTCGATTCTTAAAAATAACTGCAATTTGACTGTGTTTTTGTAAAGGGTCCTTAAAAACAACACATCACTCCTGTCATATAAAGGATCTTTGACTGACAGAGCTGTTCTGTCACATAAAGCATCTTTTACTAGCAGTTCAGTTTCCTAAAACTAGCACAGCGCTCCTGTCAATAGCGGATCTTTGAATAGTGCTTTTTCTGTAGATCCATTAAAACGGCACAGTGCTACTGTCACATCAAGGATCTTTGACTACCTTTATTGCAGTAGATTCCTAAAAACAGCACATCACTCATGTCACATAAGGGATCTTTGACTGGGGTTTTTGTAGTAGGTTCTTAAAAACAACAGAGCTTTTCTGTCATAAAAAGCATTTTTGAATACCGTGTCTGCAGATAATTCCTAAAAACAGCACAGCACT
This sequence comes from Oostethus manadensis, assembly GCA_024372805.1. Taxonomy (NCBI): domain Eukaryota; kingdom Metazoa; phylum Chordata; class Actinopteri; order Syngnathiformes; family Syngnathidae; genus Oostethus; species Oostethus manadensis. The sequence continues at coordinate 760,111 of QODF01000124.1, read as the reverse complement.
CCTCTCATATAGGGAATCTTTGAATTGTGTTTTTCTTCAGTAGGTCCCTAAAAACAGCACAGTGTTCCAGTCATATCAAAAATCTCTGACTACCTATTTTGCAGTAGACTCTTAAAAACAACAGAGCACTCCTGTCCTACAGAAGATCTTTGACTACTGTTTTTGCAATAAGTTCTTAACAACAGATCAGAGCCATCCTGTCACATAAAGGATCTTGGACTAGCGGTTTTACAGTAGATTCCTAAAAACAGTGTTTTTAAAAACAACAGGGGCACCTGTCATAAGCAAGATATGGGTAAAGCGTCTTTAAAAACAGCAGAGCTATCCTGTCACATAGAAGATCTTTGACTGGCATTTTTGTAGTAGCTTCTTCAAGACAGCACAGTGTTCCTGTCATATCAAGGATCTTTGACTCCTTTTTTTGCAGTAGATTCCTAAAAACAGCAGGTTGCGCCTGCCATGTAGGCAATCTTTGACTGGTTTTTTTGAAGCAGACAAAAGGGCTCCTGTCATGTAGAAGATCTTAGACTGGTGGTTTTCCAGTAGGTCCTTACAAACAGCACAGCATTCCTGTCATATTTAGGATCTTTGCAGTATATTCCTAAAAAGAGTCATATAGGCAATCTCTGGATAGAGTTTTTTCATCAGGTATTCAAAAACAACTGGATCTTAAATAAGACAATTGGGTCGCTGCTGATGGTTGAGGGGCGATGGTGGGACACGCAGCCAAATCAGAACCACTGATATAGACAAGCTTTGACTGGCGTTTTGCAAAACAGCAGCGCTGTCCTGTCATAGAGAGGATCTTTGACTGGCATTTTGCCTACCCAGCGGGTCCTTTGAAAACAGCAGCACACCATAATGATGATCTCTTATCAGGCCGTCAGGAAAGAAGCAAAGAGGTGTCCTGCTGCGCCAGAATGTGCGTCTGTGCGTGAAAGAGTGTGTAGTTGGTGTGTATACCTTAATGGCAAAAAGCCGTGTGAGTCTATTTTCAGCAGGTGGAGGTAATACCGTCATTACGGCCTTCCTCTCAAATAACTCTATTATCTTGATAACAGGACAAATCATAACACACACACACACACACACACGTTGTGGGTGACTATTTTCACATCCGTGGTGTTAAACAGAATCCTCAAGTCGCCCAATCCCACTTTTATGAACAACAATAGTGTGGACTTGAGAGCGGAGAAGAAAGCACACACACACACACACACACACACAAAAGCATTAGTGGTGCTGCATGATGGAGGAAAATGGGCTGACATTTGGAGAAATGGGCTGCCAGGCTTCTAGCGAAGCCCGTTTTCTTTCCTCACGAAGGCTGAAATTTGGACAAATCTCGTTGTTGTTTTTCTTCCTTCTTCTTCTTCTTCTTCATAGCTTCATTCTCACTGGGCCGTGAAATTCACTCGCTGCCTCTCTGGCGGGACTCACAGGGGGGTCTGTCAATCACGTGCCCCCCGTTCTTTCCGTATAAAGTCTCCGGATCCGGAATGATCCGTTCCAGGGTCAAACTGTGGCCAAGCTCACAGCTTGGGTCAACGTTTGAAGTCGCGTTTTAACGTTCTTGAAGGGCTTCTACGTATTCTGTCCCGGCCTCTTCCCTGACCACGCCCACTCCGTTGTGTTTGATCAGGGGTCCGACTGTTCCTGTAACTAAAAGGTTCTGATGGCCCTGTGCGCTTTTCATTTCCACTTTTAAAGTTCCATTCCATTCAATTTTCTTCCGCTTATCCGGGTACGGGTCGCGGGGGGAGCAGCTTCAGTAGGGAAGTCCAGACTTCCCGGTCCCCAGCGACCTCTTCCAGCTCTATCGGGAGGACGCCAAGGCGTTCCCAGGCCAGCTGTGAGACATAGTCCCTCCAGCGTGTCCTAGGTCTTCCCGGGGGCCTTCTCCTGACTGGGCATGCCCGAAAAACCTCACCAGGGAGGCGCC
>QODF01000124.1:691975-747232 GCA_024372805.1 Oostethus manadensis | reverse complement strand
TATTGGATTAGTACTGTAGTCACATTAGAATCTTTGTACCTGTTATTAAGTCTGCGGTCTGCAGGTGGCGCACTGCATCGTTGCGTTAATGGCTGACAAAACAACAGAAGAGGCCGTGTTGTAGAGGTAATCTAGCAGGATTTTTAAAAAATATATAGATACAGTGGTGTGAAAAACATTTTGCCCCCTTTCTGACTTTTTATTCTTTTGCATGTTTGGCACACTTAAATGTTTCTGCTCATAAAAAATAGTTAACTATTAGTCAAAGATAACATAATTGAACACAAAATGCAGTTTTTGAATTAAGCTTTACGTTATTAAGGGAGGGAAAAAAACTCCAAATCTACATGGCCCTGTGTGAAAAAGGGATTGCCCCCCCTTGTTAATTGTCACATCACATCATATTGTTTCAATTTGTAGACAGACAGACAGACTGTCCTAGTGCAGGCTTCTTAGTGTTAGAGGTGAGTTGTCCTTGTTAAAAGACAAAAAAAAGGCTTTTGTGTGTGTGTGTGTGTGTGTTATGGGCGCTGCTTTATGGGAGGGATTGTCTCCACTCCATTGTGATTGTGGGCTCCTGTCTGAAGTTTTTATTGCCACACCCAGTCATCCTCTTCTTACGATTTGTTACCTGGACCCCTCTGTCTTTATCCTCCTTTTAAAGCATCTTCTTTTCAGTCCTTTAGAGATACTTTTGGATCATCCAAGTGTGCCTCATGTGATGGAGGACACTTATTTCAGCTGTGAATCTCATTATGCTGCACCGGTGAGTATTGTACTACAGTGAGTATCGCCATGCCACAACTTTTGGCACTTGCAGAAAGAAGGAATGGATGAGGAAGAAGAACACGTCTGACCCCAAAACGAGGCTTCCCAGACGTGTCTCTTGGTCCGTGACCGCTTTTAAGGCTAACAAATAGCGGCGTCTTGCCCTCATAAATCTTTGCAGCGAAGATAAAAACGATAGCATCTCTAATGCCGCGCGTGTGTTTGTGTGCACGTCACAGGGGGTCCGGACAGCTAGGACAAATGTTGCTGCTTTGTATGTGTGCTTGCGTGCATACATCTGAAGAAGAAGATGCAATGTTGAGGCTGATCCTACTCAGGATTAAGTGTGTTTCTGCCTGCAACACAAGATCACTTTGACTGCTGCTTGATTGGTTTCAGCACCACCTGCTCTCTGACGCTTCTCAGCATGCTTTTTTTTTAAGTTTAGTTTTCCAAAAGCTCTAACGTAATTTTGGAAATGTGGAGAGTCTGTGAATCCCCCCCGCACATATGCGATTCAGCATTCACCACCCTGCAAATTTGCAGATTTTTGGTTATTTCATTAAAAAATATATATTTAACTATACAGTGGTGTTCAAAATAACAGCAGTCCAATGTCACTAACCAGATAAATCACTTTTGGGGATGCTGGAGCCTATCCCAGCAGACTTTGGGCGAGAGGCGGGGTACACCCTGGACTGGTCGCCAGTCAATCACACGGCACATATAGACATACAAACNTCACACTCACATTCATACCTATGGACAATTTAGAGTCACCAATTAACCTAACATGCATGTTTTTGGAATGTGGGAGGAAACCGGAGTACCCGGAGAAAACCCACGCACGCACGGGGAGAACATGCAAACTCCACACAGAGATGCCCAACGGAGATTTGAACCCAGGTCTTCCAGATCTCCTGACTGTGTGGCCAATGTGCTAATTTTTTATTATATTTTATTGCTACACGGCAAGCCAGCTACCAGTAGGTGCAGTAGATTCTTAGGAAAAAAAACAAGGCCAGCATTCATTAAATGCACGTTCTTAAGGCTGTGCAATTGGGCAATTAGTTGAAAGGGGGTGTTAAAAAATAGCAGTGTGGCATTCAATCAGTGATCAGTGATCAATTTTGAAACAGGTGTGAATCAGGTGGCCCATATTCAAGGATGAAAGCAGCACTTGTTGAACATCATTTCTCTTTGAAAGCCTGAAAATAATTGGGTCGTTCAAGACATTGTTCAGAAGAACAGCGTACTTTGATTAAAAAGTTCATCAGAGAGGGGAAAACTTATGAAGAGGTGCAAAAAATGTTTGGCCGTTCAGCTAAAATGATCTCCAATGTCTTAAAGTGGAGAACAAAACCAGAAACACGTGGCGGAAAACGGAAAACAACTATCAAAATGGATGGAAGAATAATCACAATGGCAGTCTCAGCCAATGATCAGCTCCAGGATGATCAAAGACAGTCTGGCGTTACCTGTAAGTACTGTGACAGACGTCTGTGTGAAGCTAACCTATTTACAGTTTTTAGTTGTGTTATTTTTTTTTTTTTTACACCATTTACATTTACAATCTATTTAATTTATCTACAGGAATCCCCTACAAAGTCCCAGTGATAAAAAAAGGCATGTGCAAAAGAGGTTACAATTTGCCAAAGACAAACACACTAGTAAACCAGCAAAACCTTCGTTCCAAAACAACAAAATGAATGTTATGGAATAACCAGACCTTGCCAAATCCTAGAAACAAAAAAGTTTGTACAAAATAGTTTTGAGTTTATAAAGTCAACGGCAGACACTGCTTTTTTTCTAACACACCCCTTTCAACTAATTGCCCAATTGGACAGCCTTAAGAGCGTGCATATCATGAATGCTGGGTCTTGTTTGTTTTCTGAGAATCTACTGCACCTACTGGTAACTTGTAGAAATTTAGAAATAAAAATATACTAATAACAGGGCTTGATCTGGTTAGTCACATTGGACTGCTATTATTTTGAACACTACTGTATGCATTTTTAGATTATAAATAAATAAGAAATTCATTCAAATATATTTATTTGTAATTAATTAAATATGAATAAATTCATTTGTACATATATTTTAGTATTCTTGTCCAGAGGTAGGTAATTCTTTCAGCAAAAAATGCATATATTTTTTTAGAAAAGTTAAAATTTCGCACTTCATCCGTCCTTGAACGCAACACAGTTGTGTGCTGAGACACAAAAGGTTGTTTGGCCCCCAGACTTGCAGCAAGGGTGAGCACAAGTTATTACATGATTGTGACTTGCAATTATAACAAGCGAGCTAGCCTGGCGACCAGGCTAAAGGCTAAACCGTGAAAATAATGTTTTTTTATATTAAAAAACACCTGCTACATGGGTTGGTTTAAAAAAAAATGCAAAAGTGACCCCTGCATTCTTAATTCGTACCCCCCGGAGCTCAACCCAAATGAGTTGGGCCACCTGCAGGTCGCTGCCGAGCGGTGAAACCCATCCACACCTTCAGGTCATGAACAGTTTGTTAGAAAATAATCTAGAAAGCGATAAATCTTTAATACGAGAGTGTTGTCTTTTACCTGCCTGATTACGTCTGATCTTATCATCCGGGGGTTTAAAAAGGAAGCCGGCACTATTAAATGTTGTCGCTTTCCTCAGTGAAAAGCCGCTTTTCTTCCTCCCCACCGCCCCCCTTGAGTGCCAGGTTGAAGTTGGGTGACGTTTTAAAAAAAAAACCCCTCCAAAAACAACCTGTTAATATCGGAGATGAGATACACCGTCCGCCGAGCTCTTCGTCGTCAACATAAGTCATCTTCAGATGAAATGCAGTCAGGAAAGTCTATAAGTGCAGGAATTCATAGGAAGATTGCACTATTGTATCCTTGGCAGCAGGACTTGGATGGACTTGGTGGTCGTATCATCAGAACTGCGTCCAAACAGCAACGACATGATTTGTGAGCGTAGGTGTACATTTGTTGATTTTAATATTAAATCAGATAAATAAACAGTCAGGTAATAAAATTCGACACAGACGAGCGCAAAATTCAGCATGGAAATGAGATTCTGAGCCAGCGTTTGAAATATCAGCCCATCAGGAAGTAATTGATTGGGTGTGTGATTCACACACTGTACAAAATTATATGTGTTATTTGTCCAGCAAAATGCCACATTGATTTCTTTACACCTCATTATTCCTAAATCGCCCTCAGCCCTCGGGTGTTTGCGTGTAAATAGACACCATCCCACACTAAACCGCAAGAGGCTGTTCCGCCTGCATATTTTCACTCCCAGCCATTCATCGGAATACCATAAAGGTGCAATAATAAATGTACAAAATTATGACTGATGCTGTGCTGTTTACCGTGCGAGAACATTGAAGATGTACCCATTTCATCATCACGGCAGCCAAATTGGCGGTTTTCATGCCATTTTTCCCTCCCTTGATTTGCATGGGAAAATGTCATCGCAAATGTCAGCATGTCTGACATTGTCATGTGACATCCAACTTTAGATGTCTCATGTCAAAGCGTTCCTGATACACAGCACGCATTGGGGGAGACAAAAAGTGCGTAAATACATGAAAAGCAAAACAAATATACAGTCATCTCTTTTTATCGTGGTTAATTGGCCCCACACCAGACCGTGAATTTTGGTGAAGAAGAATTCCTGATTAGTAAATGGAATATTTTGGTAATTACAACATTGAACATCTGTTTTCAATTTTTTTTAATACCTATCGAGCCCTCTAGAAATGAAATAACACCTTTAAACTCCCATGACCCAATTTAGTAGACACAGTAAGAGTATATAAAACATATAAAATATAAAAAACCTGTTCATGACCTTCTAAATACAGTTTTGAACATTTTCAGAGCCCTCCAGACATTAAATACCACCCCTACAGTCACCTTTGAACTCCTATCACCCAATTGTAGACATAATAATAGAAAAAAAGACATATACAACATAGAAACCCTGTTAATGATATACTAAATACACATTTTAACATTATTAGAGCCCTCCAGACATGAAATAACGCCCCTATAGTCACCTTCAAACTCCCATGACCCAATTTAGTAGACACAGTAAGAGTATATAAAACATATAAAATATAGAAAACCTGTTCATGACCTTCTGAATACAGTTTTGAACATTTTCAGAGCCCTTCAGACATTAAATAACACCTCTATAATCACCTTTAAACTCCTATTACCTAATTTAGTAGACACAGTAAGAGAAAATAAGACATATACAATATAGAAAACCAGTTCATGACCTTCTAAATGCAGTTTTGAACATTTTTAGAGCTCTTCAGACCTTAAATAACACCCCTACAGTCACCTTTAAACTCCTGTAGGCATAATAAGTAAAAAATAAGGCACATACAACATAAAAAAAACCTCTTTATGACCTTCTAAATACAGTTTTTAACTCTATTAGAGTCCTCCAAACAAGAAATAATAGCCCTATAGTCACCTTTACACTCCTAAAACCCAAATTATTAGACATAATAACTGAAAATAAGCCAATTAAGACATATCAGTTACGCATACTATATTATATCAAATATAGCATATTAATAAGTGTAAAGGTGACATTCATGTCTAGAGGGCTCTAGTAATGTTAAAAAGTGTATTTATTAGGTCATAAACAGGTTTTCTATGCCCTAACAACCACTGTATCCCATTTATAAATAAGAGTTAAGTATGTAGAGTATATGAATAAATATCAATGAACCTCATCATAACCTCGATTTCTCTAGTCATTTAAGGCAAGATTTGCTTCTAAAAACATTTCAGTCTGCTGGTTTGCCTTTGCTGTGAAAAAAGAACATCAACTCGTCAAAGCTTTTTCTTTAACATGCACGGCCGTGTGCTCCTTTTTTTTGAGGGGGGAACTCAAGCTTTTCATTTCTGTCTGTCATCTTCCATCACGCTCATCTGTCCACAAGTCACTTATGTGGCCAGGACGCATAAATCATAAATTTAGCACTTAAAACAACTTTTCCTGGTTTTGTTCATACAGACTTGTTTTTTGGTTGTTTTTTTTGTTTTTTGTTTTTTTTACCCCCAAAAGACGCAAAAGAACATTACATTTATAAATAACGTTGTCATCTGACATTTCAGTAATCGCAGAGAACTTTTGCAGAAGGACTTTTAACGTGTAAGTAATGTTTTAAAGAAGATTGTGCTTTGACACATACCGAAAAACTGAAGCACGCTTTGCTGCATTTGATGGTAAAACCAAACCGAATTAGTGTATTATCTAACATTATATGCCAATAATAATTAATATATGTATTTTTTTCTTACATTGTACCTAGGGCAAATAAAATGTGTGTGTGTGTGTTTGTTTGTGTGGCTTAATAGGCGTAACAGCTCTCCACACGCTGATGGAATATTGATGGCACATAAAAATGGCCTCCTTGACTGTGTAGGGGCGCCCTGGGGGTCCATAGAACACGAGAAGGCTCTCACATTACAAAATCACTTGTATATCTCCGTCCCAGGCTGGCGAAAGAATGGCTGACCCGTCCCGACGTGCACAACGCACGTGCGCTGCAAATAGATGCAACACAATGATATTGACTCTCCATTTGGTTGCAAAATACACTTAAAGTAATCAGGCAGCTTCTACTGGGGGGGGGCAGTGCGTGTCCAGGTCTTCTTTGATAGACGGCTGGTGGCAGGCAAGAACAGCGTGGGAAAACTATTTGCATTTTTTCATGTTTTTAAAGAAGGTTTCACGTCAGGAAACTAACAGCCAGCATAATAGCGCAGTCTGGAAGGATTGCTTTTTTTATTTCTGTGTGTGTACTGACTTATAATTTTATGGAGGGGGGGGAGTTTTATGTGGTACTACGGGTAAAAGTGTGTAGCTGGTATTTTATTATTTTATGTTTTATTAGGTTTTATTTTATTTTATTATTTTTACATTTTTATTTAATACATTTATTTTGTATGTTTGGTTATTGTGTTTTATTGTATTTATTATACATAAACAATTTGTCTTTCATGGATTTTATTTTAGTTGCTTCAATCATATTCATTTAAAACCTTAGAAATTAAAAAACCTATGGTCATGAGCTGTGGGTAGTGACCGAAAGGCGGCTGAAATGAGTTTTCTCCCCAGGGTGGCTGGGCTCCCCTTAAAGATAGGGTGAGAGGGAAGTCAGGGCTTTTCCTGCTTAGGTTGCTGCCCCCGTGACCCGACCTCGGATAAGCGGAAGAAGATGGATGGATGGATTTTATTTTTATCATGCAACATTTTTTGTGACATTTTTCACTCTTAGGAAAAAGTTTAAAAAAAAATGCAATACAAAAAAATAATAAAAAAAAACAATTATTGAAATTAACGCTAATTTAGAAATTAGTCTAATTTTATCAGATATTATTTTTGATGCATGTTTCTTTATTATCATTATTTTTTTTTAATGACAAAACAAACGTATAAATTTTGTATTATTTTTGTATGTTTTTTTCAATCATATTTATTTTTAAAAATGTTAAATTTTTTGGAGATAGTGGAAAAAAATGCAATCCAAAATTTATTTTTTTGATAATCTTAGTTTTGCATAATTCAATTTTATCCAGCATTTCTTTAAATGACAAAAAACTGTATTTTAGTTTTTTGGTATAATTGTCATTGTACTATTATTTTTGTAACCATAAAAAAGTATTTTACATATTTACATTTGTGGAAGAAATGCATGCTATAAAAAAATAAAATATCAAACAGTACAACTAAATATTAATATTAATGTAAAGTAACATAATTGTATTTCGTACTTTTATTTTGCATTGTTTTTTTTGGTTGTCAGCAAACATTGAACAATATTTTTAGCAGCAATAAATAGCATTTTGTTATTTTGTATAATTTTCAATGTGTTATTTGTATTTATGTTATCATTTAGTTAAAAATATCTAAAAATATATGCAAACATATATAAATATATTATATATATAAATATATATAATACAAACCAATTTAAACTAATTAAATGAATATCAAATGATATAATTTTTAAAAGGGCTGCAGGTAGAATTGTTGTGGGTCAGTGTGGACCAGAAGTCACATGACAAAGGACACATGAGTTTTATTTTATATTGATTGAGGTATTCTTGCTTACAGTGCAGCAGAAAGTTGCTTGGTTGCATAGCTTAGCTTAGCTGCTAAGTCTAGCACACGAAAGCCACCTTGTTATGATAAGATGTATAGGGCCGCATTTTAATCGGGGTCGGCGCGTCGTTGGCGGTGATGGAGCGCCGCGGCTTCGTGCTGTATTTCAGCCGGAGGAGAGAGAGGCGGAGACGGACGGTTACGAAGACGGATGGAGGGGGGACTGCAAGAACAAGGCCCTGCGGGGCCGTACGCGGTCGCATGGATTTTATCATTCGGAACGTCACAATTCTGGGAAGTGTCTCCTCCGAAGGAAGGGAGCGTACGTGGACGAATCACGGCTTGTTGTCGCTTTGCTAAAGGTTCCGGAACAAAATGAGTGCCGCCTTTTTAAAGTCGTTCTATATGTTCTCCCCAAATCTGCGTAGGATATCAGGCGTGTTTATGCGTATACATGTTTGGTGGGAAAAAATAGGGCAAATAATATAATAAGTACGCCATCATATTAGGGCCAAAAAACGTAAGATTTCAAAGTCGTAATATTACGAGATTAAAAATCGAAATTTCATGAGATTAAAAATTGGGATCTCACGGCAAAAAAGTTGTAATATTACCTTTGCCCAGGCCAAAGTCTCCCTGTTAAATGGAGTATTCAAATAATCACATTTCGGGAAAACACTTGTAAATTTACGACAATACCGTCATAAATTTACCAGAAAAAGATTGTAATATTATGAGAGTAAAGTTGTAACTTTACAAGAATGAAAGTCTTTACTTTACAGGCATTGCTTGAGACAGCTATGAAACGGAGGGCCTTATGTAGAGGGTACTAGAGTGTACTGGTGAAATGACGACCAAATGCTATATTTGCTGTCCGGTTATGAATAAAAGTTTTTACAGTGACACGTAAAATTGGAGGGGTTTTTTTTCTCGTAAAATCAAGACTTAAATCTCGTAAGGTTGCGACTTTTTTCTCGTAATTTTACAAGATTTAAAGTCGTAATTTTACGTGTCATTCTGTCAGAGGGAAAATATATTATAGTTCTTCAGGAGGGCGCACCTTATGTGCACCGCACCCTGCACATAAGGCCCCCGTTTCATAGCTGTCTCAGGCAATGCCTGTAAAGTGAAGTTACGACTTTACTCTTGTAATATTACGAGCTTTTTTTCGTAAACGTACGACGTTATTGTCGTAAATATTCTCGTGATCTGTTGATTTTAACACTCAATCTTATCGGGCATTGTGCGAGACAGCTATTGCCCGAGACCCAGGTCTGGGTCTAAGGTAATAATACGATTTTTTTCACATAACATTACGACTTTTTTCCCTTTAATTACAACATTTTTTCTAGTGGGATTTTGTTATAGAAAAAAACCTGATACCGATATTGACTGATGTTAAATGTTCATACCAATATTGGGACATCCGGGGTGGTGGTGATGGTGGTGATGGTGGGGAGGTGTTAACTACCTGCAAGTCGTACGCATCGCACTTACCAAATGCCCAGTCAGACGCTCAGCCGCCAGGGGGCACGTTTGCTCGTATTTGTGCCTGCGACGCATTTATTTAAACCCCCGCTACCTACCATTGATGTCAGAGAGTTTCTTATTCTATTTCCTCTTCCCGTTTGTCAATCCGTTGTTTGGATGCCATCAGGAATTCACCTCTTGATCTCTCCCAGGAAGCTGTCGTGGTACCATTTCAATTTCACCTACGCTCGCTTCACTGCGCTTCTTTTCTTTTCCGTACCTCTGACCTCCGTCTCTTTCTTATTGTTTTTCTCACACCTTTCTCTCTCATTCTCACCTTCCTCTCGTTCTCCTGAGGTGGTGTCTCTGGTGACGTCGCACAGCCACTCTCATCACGTGTTACTTCCTAGCAAAAAAAAAACACTCCTCTGGGCAGAGTTTCAACATGTTTTTGGAGTGTGTCCTTGGGAATTTTGGTCCATTTGTGTGGTCAGAGGTCACCAAACTCCTCCACACATGGTGTTGTCCACCCTGCTTAGTGACCTGGACCTTCCTGAAAGAGTTCCCACGAAGAATGTCCATAATGTCTGAGATGAACAACTGGTTCTCTGGGAACCACTATGTCATGGGTTAAGAACGCATTTTTATCACAGGTCGCAAAAAAAAAAAAAAACAACTCTCAAAGAGCGTCAGTTAATATGGAAAATGTTGTCATAGCCTTCATAGGGCTAGCACTCAGCTTTTGCAATATTTCCTTTCATATGTCTTCTTTCACTTTGTGGAATTGGCGTTTGTGATGTGAATTTTCTCACACGCAATTTTCACAGTCTCTCTAACCTTTGCAGCATTTCTTGAATGCTGCCTTTTCAACTGTATTAAAGAGCAAAGTTTTTTTCCCCCGATGACTTTCTGCAAACAAACATCATTTTGCAATGTTCCGCTTGTATTTACTTCGCCGACCAAACATCTCATTGAGTGTGGGTGTGATCGGGACGAAGGCTTTGCAAACATCTGCATGACAGTCAAGAGGTGTCACTCTGTTCGCTGAAATGCAGTTGCTCTGTGAAGCAGGCGGGTGCTGAACCAATGCAAAGAGTGAACCCTCTTCCTGCCTGTTTGGTGGCGAGAGATGAGGAAAACAGACACGCATGCATATGGCAAATTACAAAGGCCTTGCAAAATCCAGTTGATTTTCATTTATCATGCGATTACGTACTCATTTTTTGAACGACACATTTTAATCTTGCGAGATCTTGTGCCACCCCTACTGTTTATGTTTGATAACTTCCTGTGTAACCATGGCAATGCAATTGCAAGGATTGGCAGGCAGGTCCATTAGGAATGGCAACAGAATTTCCAGGCAGAATTTTAAACTTCAGATGTTACGTCATTTTAAACACAAACAACGAAATTAATGTTGAATTTTTTAAATATTTTTTGGTGTGTACCAATAGATTACACTTGCATGGGACTTGTGTTTTATTCTTGAAAAGGAATACATATAATATGTAGCTATATTATTTGCCATGTTGAATAATTATAGAGTCCGTGAAGACTGTTTCCGAGGTCTGATATTTGTAAGGATTTGTAACCACACGAGAAAAGTACAGAAAAAAAGTAATATTTCTTGTGGTATTGAAGCATGGCTGTGCGGCATTATCAGATTTGAAGGTGACTGCATGGTGATGCGGACAGCAACGTTGGAACGGATGAACTTTCTCTGCTCCTTGAGCGCGGCATGGCCTAAAAATAGATGGCAGCATAATCCAATACAAAAGACAGAAACACACCCCTGACTGTGTGTGTGTGTGTGAGACTACCACGGGAGAGTTCTAGCCTACTGTATTTGATGGAAGACGGGGGCGGGGGCAAAAGAATACAAAGAGCATTACCTCTTTCAAGGTCTGCCCCTCTCGCGTTGAGGGAATCTTAAACACTGCCGCAAAAAGCGCATGAGAGGAGCCGCCGTGCTTTTTGTGGTGTCGAAGGACGCAGATTTTTGGTCTGTGTCAGTGCAGGATGCCAGCGGAGCGAAATCCAGTTGGAGTTGGAGTTCCTACTGGCAATGTTGTAGCGATTCAACGACGACTCTGATAGTAGTGGCCCTACAAAAACAACAACTTTATTTAACAGCGCGCGATGAGCGTTTACCTGTGTTTAGTGGTGTGTTGACATGAAACACGTACATTTTTCTTCAGCAAGTAGGGCAAGGCGTGCTTGCACCTGAAAGGAAATGTTTAAACTTAACATCGTCGTTAGATAGTAATTCCCCTATTGTGAGAGCCTCTTAACCCTTGAATTTTGGGGTTCCTAAATCCGCAACTGTGGCGGCTTTTTACTAAACAAGTGATGCAAGGCATGCATGCACCTATTGAGAATAGTTGCTGAAAGTACACCTTTGGAATTAACATAGTAGTGTGTTATGCTCCACTTGTAGTAGTCGTTTTCCTATAGATAAATTATACATTAAAAGTCTCCTGTTTTGTGGTGTCCCAAAACCCCCAAAAGCAAGGAAAAATGTCATTTTTATACCCCTGTGTATTGATATGATACAAATGTTTAGAGTTAATGTTTGGAGTCTGTGTTTATTATTCTCCACTACTAGGAGTCATTCTCCTGTTGCCTAGAGTTTTTTAATTAAAAAAAAAAAGTTTTTGGAATTCATTGGTACTAGGGTTATCATCACACAAATTCTAGCGCTCATATCTCAGGCTGCATTTTTAAGCTCTTTAGTTTTGTTTTTGTGTCACCCTCAGTGGTGGTTGTCACAACAACAAAACTGTTAATTATTCAAACCAAATTCACAGTTTTCTTTGCTAAGAGTTGACGCAGCCTGTTGATTTTCAGAAACTCTAAACATTGCAAATCACGCACACACACACGCACACACACACACACACACTATTCCCTGCAGTGTCGTTTCTCTGACCCCTTAATGACATACTTACTCTTGATAAATTCAGATTTTTCCAAAATTTCGAATTAATTTAGAAATTCCTCATAATAGTACAAACTTATTATTGTAAAATTGACTTTTCTCATTNGAAACACACCCCTGACTGTGTGTGTGTGTGTGTGTGAGACTACCACGGGAGAGTTCTAGCCTACTGTATTTGATGGAAGAAGGGGGCGGGGGCAAAAGAATACAAAGAGCATTACCTCTTTCAAGGTCTGCCCCTCTCGCGTTGAGGGAATCTTAAACACTGCCGCAAAAAGCGCATGAGAGGAGCCGCCGTGCTTTTTGTGGTGTCGAAGGACGCAGATTTTTGGTCTGTGTCAGTGCAGGATGCCAGCGGAGCGAAATCCAGTTGGAGTTGGAGTTCCTACTGGCAATGTTGTAGCGATTCAACGACGACTCTGATAGTAGTGGCCCTACAAAAACAACAACTTTATTTAACAGCGCGCGATGAGCGTTTACCTGTGTTTAGTGGTGTGTGACTACGGGAACGAATAAACTGTGTCGACATGAAACACGTACATTTTTCTTCAGCAAGTAGGGCAAGGCGTGCTTGCACCTGAAAGGAAATGTTTAAACTTAACATCGTCGTTAGATAGTAATTCCCCTATTGTGAGAGCCTCTGAACCCCTGAATTTTGGGGTTCCTAAATCCGCAACTGTGGCGGCTTTTTACTAAACAAGTGATGCAAGGCATGCATGCACCTATTGAGAATAGTTGCTGAAAGTACACCTTTGGAATTAACATAGTAGTGTGTTATGCTCCACTTGTAGTAGTCGTTTTCCTATAGATAAATTATACATTAAAAGTCTCCTGTTTTGTGGTGTCCCAAAACCCCCAAAAGCAAGGAAAAATGTCATTTTTATACCCCTGTGTATTGATATGATACAAATGTTTAGAGTTAATGTTTGGAGTCTGTGTTTATTATTCTCCACTACTAGGAGTCATTCTCCTGTTGCCTAGAGTTTTTTAATTAAAAAAAAAAAGTTTTTGGAATTCATTGGTACTAGGGTTATCATCACACAAATTCTAGCGCTCATATCTCAGGCTGCATTTTTAAGCTCTTTAGTTTTGTTTTTGTGTCACCCTCAGTGGTGGTTGTCACAACAACAAAACTGTTAATTATTCAAACCAAATTCACAGTTTTCTTTGCTAAGAGTTGACGCAGCCTGTTGATTTTCAGAAACTCTAAACATTGCAAATCACGCACACACACACGCACACACACACACACACACTATTCCCTGCAGTGTCGTTTCTCTGACCCCTTAATGACATACTTACTCTTGATAAATTCAGATTTTTCCAAAATTTCGAATTAATTTAGAAATTCCTCATAATAGTACAAACTTATTATTGTAAAATTGACTTTTCTCATTCGAGTATATTTTTATTATCTTAATATTTTGACTTCATTATTGTAAAATGACAATTTTTTTTTCCTGTTATTGTTTTTTTTCCCAATGATTTCAACTTTCTTCTTGTTATTTTTCTGATAAGAAGGTGGAGGATTTTAAGTATTTAAGGTCAACAGTCCAGAGCAATGGAGAGTGTGGAAAAGAGGTGAAGAAGCGTGTGCAGGCAGGCTGGAATGGGCGGAGAAAAGTGTCGGGTGTGATGGAAGAATTTCAGCTAAAATGAAAAAAAAAGTTGTACAAAACTGTGGTGAGACCAGCGATGTTGTTTGGTCTAGAGCAGGGGTCGCCAACCCGTGGCTCTGTATCCGCATGCGGCTCTTCTGCCTCCTTGTTGTGGCTCCCTTGGCTAAGCGCGGTGATTTGTTTTTAACACCAAAGTAGGGCAAATGTGCTTTTTCGAAAAGAATATGAAATATCTGACTCGCCGCCAAGTTCGTGAATGCATCTAGAATGTTTTCAGACTGCTGATTGGATGAGCAAGGTAGGGGGTTCTAAGCTAGTGTATCAGTGAGTCTCACTGCGTGGGAAAGACAAAAAAGGCGAAGGAGTTTTGGATTGAGTCTGAAACAAGTTAAAATAAAACAATGTCATTAACGGGAGCGTAGCGATATATTTTATAACGAGACGTGCGCTGTAGCTCACAGCCTGTGACGCGCTAATTGCCGAGAGGCAGGCTATGTGCAGCGGCAGCTGACTGACTGCACTCACATACAGTGAGGGAAAAAACTATTTGAACCCCAGCTGATTTTGTAAGTTTGCCCACTAACAAAGAAATGATCAGTCTATAATTTCAATGGTAGCTTTATTTGAACACTGAGAGACAACAATGACAAAAAAAATCCAGAAAAAAGAGTTGTAAAATAATTTGCATTTCCATGAAGGAAATAAGTATTTGATCCCCTATCCGTCAGCAAGATCTCTAGCTCCCAGGTGGATCTTATACAGGTAACAAGCTGACATTGGCAGCCCTCTCGGCTCGTTACCTGTATAAAAGAGACCTGTCCACAGAAGCAATCAATCAATCCAGATGCCAAACTCTGCACCATGGCCAAGACCAAAGAGCTTTCCAAGGATGTCAGGGACAAGATTGCACCGCATCAAAGGTAGAATGGATGAGGCCATGTACCGTCAAGTGTTGGGTGAGAATCTCCTTCCCTTAGTCAGGGCATTGAAAATGGGTCGTGGTTGGGTATTCCAGCATGACAATGATCCAAAACACACGGCCAAGGCAACAAAAGATTGGTTTTTTAAAGCCTAGTCAGTCTCCAGACCTTAATCCCATAGAAAATCTGTGGAGGGAGCTGAAGGTTGGAGTTGCCAAACATCAGCCACGAAACATTAATGACTTGGAGAGGATCTGCAAAGAGGAGTGGGCCAAAATCCCCCTAAGATGTGTGCAAACCTTGTGGCCAACTACAAGAAACGGCTGACCTCTGTGATTGCCAACAAAGGTTTTGCCACCAAGTACTGAAGCACGTTTTTCAAAGGCAAACACTTATTTCCTTCATGGAAATGCAAATGAATTTATAACTCTTTTTGAAACGCATTTTTCTGGATTTTGTTTGTCATTGTTGTCTCTCACTGTTCAAATAAAGCTACCATTGAAATTATAGACTGATCATTTCTTTGTTAGTGGGCAAACTTACTAAATCAGCTGGGGTTCAAATAGTTTTTTCCCTCACTGTATCGTGGTTTCTACCAATATATCCACTATTCACTATCTCTCATCTGGACCATCTCAGTCTGTCCTCTCTGACCTCATCTCTGAAACTCCAATGCTGAATTTTGAACAGGCAGGAGGCCTAGAGAAAGACCAAAGAGCAGGTTTATGGATGTAGTGAAAGAGGCAGTTGGTGGGAGAGAAGAGGATGCCGAAGACAGGTTTAGATGGAGGCAATTGCCGAGAGGAAAAGAAGAAGAAAAAGGCGACAAGACGTTATTGTCATAAATTATTGTTAAATTTTTTCTGGTTTGATTCCAAAATTCCAATATTTTGACTTTACTCCTATAAAACCATATTTTTCTTAATATTTTAACATTTTTTAGAATAATCTTCATCAATTTTTTATTTGTAATATGACTTTATTGAAATCATATTTTGACATTATAATTTTATACCTTTTTCACAATTTAATTTTCCAAAAATTACAACTAAATTTGTTTTGCTTTTTTCACATGTTTTTTTTATATATATTTTTTTTTAATATTCCAACTTGATGCTACTAAAATAACTTTATTTCTGCTGATAATACTATGGTGGTGAACTGTTTCTTATTACAAGTTTTATGCCTAATATTTCGACAGCCGCATTTTACTGCGATCCACTATATTCTTTAAATTCAAAGTAAACGTCATTTCTTTTCCTGCAGGGGGAGCTGCAGAGTAAAACAAGGGAGATGCTTCTTCTCTTTCTCTTGGACTTTATGCTGTGGTCATTTTAGGCAAACAAACACACTCCTCCCACTAAAACACTCTCATGCACCACTGACACAACCCATTCTCCACATTAAATTGGTTTTGGTTAAGTGAAAAGACTTTTTGAATAAGTAATGCCCGCTTGTGTTTGCGTTTGCGCGTATTTTGTCAAAACAATGAGCCACTTCTCAACATGCTCTAAAGTGACTGCACAATATTTTTTTCAAGACTTTGCTTAGTGTAAGGGCGGCGTAGAATAACGTAAACTAGATCTGCACACCAAGGCCAAGCAATTCTAATTTGGATCTGATAACTTTTTGTTCTTTATCTCAGTTTTGTTATTCTTTACTGATAAATTTAGAAACTTTTTTTTTGTTACCGAATGTCCCTGAATGTGCACTTTTAACCAGAGCTGCATCATTTTTTTAATGGACTACTTCCCAGTACCATTTCTTTTTCAGACAATTTTTCAAAAAGAATGAAGGAATGGATCAGGCATTTAATTTTCTTTTTTTACTTTTCACCGTTACAGTCATCTTGCAATTCAAAATTCAAAAAGGGCAGTGACCCACATGGTCCAACAGATGGAGCTATACTGAAAACATTTCGCTTTTCATTCATTCATCATTTTCTATGCCGCTTATCCTCATTAGGGTTGCGGGTATGCTGCAGTCTATCCCAGCTGACTTTGGGCAGGCGTACACCCTGGACTGGTCGCCAGTCAATCGCAGGGCACATATAAACAAACAAACATTCTTTTCACTTTTTGCCACTTTTTGTCCACTTGCAACTCAGCAAAAATGGGCAGTGACAAACGAGATTCAACAGGGATAAATTATTATTATTATTGTTATTATAAATTAATTGTATTAAGTGTATTTAGCTTTTAATGATTTCCTTTAACTTTTATTTTTGTTATGCTAGCACAAGTATAAAACAATTTCCGTGTGTGCATTTTTATCCAGACCTGCACCACAACTGTTTTTCTTTTTGTGGCCTACCTCTCTAACTTCTCATGAATAGTTTTTCACAAAATCCTGCATTTTTTTCCTACTTTTTAAGATCATAGTTAAAGATGGAGCTGTGCTGCGGAAAAAAGCTATTCATTTGTTATTCATTTGATTTTATTTTTACTATTTTTATGTATTTTGGATTTTTTAATTTTTTAATTTTTATTATTATTTATTTTACTCCTCCTTAAGCCACCACCTTATCGTGGTGGAGGAGTTTGTGTGTCCCAATGATCCTAGGAGGATGGAGTTCGCAGGGGCATTCATGCCCCTGGTAGGGTCACCCATGACAAACAGTCCACTCATAGGAGGGGCCAAAGGAGTCTGATGCAAAGTAAGCTGGGTGGGGGCCGAAAGCGGAGGCCTTGGTGGTCTTGGGGTCGGCTACAGAAGCTAGTTGTCGGTACGTGGAATGTCACCTCTCTGGCGGGGAAGCAACCTGAGCTGGTGCGTGAGGTGGAGAAATTCCGGCTAGATATAGTCCGACTCACCTAAACGCACAGCAAGGGCTATGGAACCAGTCCTCTCGAGAGGGGCTGGACTTCACTCCACTCTGGTGTTGCCGGCAATTAGAGGCGACTGGCAGGAGTGGCAATTCTTGTTGCCCCCCGGCTCCAATCCTGCACGTTGGATTTTAACCCAGTAAACGAGAGGGTAGTTTCCCTACGCCTTCGGGTGGGGGGACGGGTCCTGACTGTTGTTTGCGCTTATGCGCCAAACAGCAGTTCAGAATACCCACCCTTTTTGGAGTCCTTAAAGGAAGTACTAGAAAATACTCCTTTGGAGGGTTCCCTTGTTCTACTGGGTAACTTCAACGCTCATGTTGGCAGCGACAGTGAGACCTGGATAGGTGTGATTGGGAGGAACGACCACCCTGATCTTAACCCGAGCGGTGTCTTGTTATTGGACTTCGTTGCTCGTCACGGATTGTCCATAACAAACACCATGTTCAAGCATAACGATGTCCACAGGTGCACTTGGCACCAGGACACCCTGGGGCGCAGTTCGATGATTGCCTTTTGGTTGTGTCGTCGGACTTGCAGCCACATGTTTTGGACACTCTGGTAAAAAAAGGGGCGGCGCTATCAACTGGTCACCACCTGGTGGTGAGTTGGTTCCGATGATGTGGTAGGACACCGGTCAGACCTGGCAGACCCAAACCCATGTTTCAGGAGAGGGAAGCAGTGCACAGAGATATGATTTGGAAGGTGGGCTGATGACCTGGACTCGAGATGTTGTGGACCGATGGAAGGAATACTTCCTCCTCAATCCCACTGACACGACTTCCAACGAGGAAGCAGTGCCTGGAGACTCTGGGGCGGGTTCTTCTATCTCTGTGTCTGAGGTTACCAAGGTGGTCAAAAAGCTCCTTAGTGGCAAGGCCCCGGTGGTGGATGAGATCCGCCCGGAGTTCCTCAAGCCCCTGGATGCTCTCGCCATGTCTTGGTTGACACGACTATGCAGCATTGCGTGGACATTGGGGTCGGTGGCCCTGGACAGGTTCTGGAGAGGAGGATCTGTCGGATAATCGAATATCAGATTCAGGAGGAGCAGTGTGGTTATCGTCCTGGTCGTGGAACCGTGGACTAACTCTGTACTCTCAGCAGGGTCCTTGAGAGTGCATAGGAGTTTGCCCGACCAGTCTACATGTGTTTTGTAGACTTGGACAACGCATTTGACCTGTGTTCCTCGGGGAATACTGTAGGGAGTGCTCCAGGAATATGGGGTATCGGACCACCTAATTTGGGCAATTTGTGCCCTGTATGACCGGTGTCAGAGTTTGGTTTGCATTGCTGGCAATAAGACGGACCCGTTTCCAGTGATGGTTGGACCAAGGCTGCCCTCTGTCACCAATTCTGTTCATTACTTTCATGGACAGAATTTCTAGGTGCAGCCAGGGCGTTGAGGGGTTTCGGTCTCTGCTTTTTGCAGATGATGTGGACCTGGATCGGTTCACAGCTGAGTGTGAAGCAGCTGGGATGAGAATCAGCACCCCCAAGTCCGAGTCCATGGTTCTGAGTGCCATCCCCAGGTCGGGGATGAGGTCTTACCTCAAGTGGAGGAGTTTAAGTACCTCGGGGTCTTGTTCACGAGTGAAGGACGAATGGAACACGAGATCGACAAATGGATTGGCACGGCATCTGGGGTGATACGGACTCTGCACCGGTCTGTCGTGGTGAAGAGAGAGCTGAGCCAAAAGGAAAGCTCTCAATTTACCGGTCGATCTAAATTTTTAACCCTCACCTATGGTCATGAGCTTTGGGTAGTGACCGAAAGGACAAGATCGTGGATACAAGCGGCCGAAATGAGTTTCCTCCGTAAGATGGCTGCCCCCCCCCATAGAGATAAGGTGAGAAGCACTGTCATCTGGGAGAGACTCGGAGTAGAACCGCTGCTCCTCTGTATTGAGAGGAGCCAGATGAGGTGGCTCGGGCATCTGGTTAGGATGCCTCTCGGACACTTCCCTGGGGAGGTGTTAATGGCACGTCTGACCGGTAGGAGACCTCGGAGAAGACCCAGGACACGCTAGAGAGACTACGTCTCTCAGCTATCATAGGAACGCCTCGGGATCCGCCGGGAGGAACTGGACGAAGTGGCCGGGGAGAGGGAAATTTGGGCTTCTGCTCAGGCTGCTGCCCCCGCGACTCGACCTCGAATAAGCGAAATAAAATGGATTAGTCATTTTTTTAATTTGGTGTAGTTGTGATGTAATTTAAATTTTTTTAATGCTAGTGACACAAGTAATAACTCCATGGTGTGTATTTTTATCCAGGTCTACACCATAATTGTTTTTGTGGCCTACCTTTCTAACATTTCATGAAGCATTTTTGACAGAATTCTGCATGGGGAAAAAAAAATACTGGATGTTTTCTGCTTGCAGTTCAGCAAAGGTGGGCAGTGACCCACAAGGTCAGCTTTTTTTAATTTATAAATTATTGTTTTATTTCAGTGTTAATTTACTTTATGTATTTATTTATTTGTATTTGCTTCTTTTTTTTTTGTTTTTTGTGTCATAAGCAAGACGGAGCCGCCTGTGATTGCTTTCACAAATGGGGTGGCCACAGCAGTACCCGCTGCTCGTTGAGAAGAGCAGTACACTCTTTCATGCTAGGCTCCAAAAGGCGATGCGTAAGGGGTGTTACGAAGCAGGATTACGATGCTATATGTTGTACGGGGTTGGAACAACAACCTACATTCACAGAGATAATGGTTATCGTTATAATGTATTTATGATTGGGGTAGTGCCAAATTCATTGATGATCAAACGCTGTAAGTGACTGTTGATGTGACGGGCGTCCAAAGTATGTCGGTCAAGCTCACTCCCTGACACGTTCAGAGTCGCGCTGGACATTCGGCCGACAACTCCGACTTTTAGCTCGATGGCTAGTGCTCTTGTCTCATTGGGCGGCCTGTGGTCCGTGCCCAGGAAGCAGCCAGTCCAGGTCTTCTTTCGTTCAAACTGATTGGCAGCTTCTCGGGGTAATTTCAGCGATTCAGAGCCATAAGATGTGATCGGCGTGCTGCCGTTAATTGAGTTTTCTCGCCTGGAGCTTTGGAATTGTTCCCGTTTGGTCCTGACGCTAGACAGCCCGATCTTCCATGAGACGATTATCAACGCAACCGAGCTGTGCTTAATGTCCCCAGGATGTTTGCAGCTCCTCCATAAACTGTGCAAATATATCTTTGTGGGGAAAAAGCCCATCCATTGCAATGCAACAATCTCATCATATAAATAGCTTGAGTAGCCCCCGGTTGAGTTGTACTAAAATAGCTGGCAGTGACGCCGAGTCACAGCGTGTATTCCCCCGACACTCATTCCTGTATGCTAATCTGACAAAGCGTTACTGTCAGTGTGAGCGACCCAGGAAAAGCGTGTTTGGACAAGTCGGGGGAGTCCCAGCGGGAATAGCAATCAGTGGGACAAAGTGAGGCCCGGCAAGAGAACACAAGACTCCATGCTGGAATAACGGACGTGGAGACAAGCAGGGCCAGGAGTGAGAGTGGGCGGGGGCTGCCGACAGCTCTAATTACAGTCCTGCCCATTAGCTCGGTGTTAATTGGATGATTTATTCTCCCACAGGAATGGCTGACAGTCAATTGATGCTGATAGCGTTAAAATAGATGGAAAAGGTGGGGACGGTGTGCACGTATCACACAAATCTCCGCTGGGATTTGTCACTGATACGTTTTCCCCCTTAGTATCTCTGTTGCTTTTTTAATGTTCATTTTGTTGTTTTTGAATATGTATTTTCCTCTAGGACTATGTTCTCTTTTAAATGTTTTGTTTTACGTATTTTTGATTGTTGTTACATTATGTATGTATTTTTATAGAATGACTCTGTTCTTTTTTAATATTTATGTATGTACTGTATGTAATTGTTTATTTACTTTATTTGTGTATTTTATAGGACTTTTTTCGGTAGGATCCCTTTTTATAAAATGTAAATTTATTTTAATTAATTTAATTAAATTTGTTATTTTTATAGGACTTTTTTCTTTTTCATTTTTCTTTTTGTATTGTTTATTTATTTAATTTATTGATTTATAAAAAAATTAACAACATTTTATTTATGTATTTTTTATAGGGTTTTTCATAGGACTGTGTTCCTTTTTTTAATTTGAATGCATATTTAATTCTTTTATTTAGTTTTAGTTATTTAAATATTTCATTTATATTTTTATCAGACTTTTTCTTTCATATGACCTCCTTTTTTAATTAATTGTTTTCAAATAATTTAAAAAATGGATTAATGTATACTTTTTTTTACTTTTTCCGTAGGACTCTTTTCTTTTTTGAAATTTTGAACTTTATTTATTTTTTATTGTTGTTTTATTTATGTATTTCTTTAGAACTTTCTCTCATATGACCTTTTTTTATTTTGAATTTTGATGGGTTCCAATCTCCGTTGGGCATCTCTATGTAAAGTTTGCATGTTCTCCCCGTGCGTGTGTGGTTTTTCTCCGGGTACTCCGGTTTCCTCCCACATTCCAAAAACATGCATGTTAGCTTAATTGGCAACTCTGAATTGTCCATTAAGAGTATGAATGTGGGAGGAGTGCCTGCGTGCGTGCGTGAGTGTGGGACTCTGTGGATTTTCTGGCGGCCAGGTATGGTGGTATGGCCCCGTGTCTCGGGGGAGCTCGCGGTGGTACTGCTCGCTGCATTGGGGGGGTGGCACATCCAGGTGCATATGTGAAAATGTGGGTGTGTGGGTGTATGTGTGTTGGCATGTGTGAGTGTGGGAACAGGGTTTGGTGTGGGTACTGGGGCTGGGGTGTGTGCACTATGGGTGGGGTGGGGGTTTTCTTGTATGTTTATCATTATTAGTACATATGTATGTATGTGTGTATACATATATATGCACACTGTATGTGTGTGTATGTACTGCATGGATATGTGTATGTGCACAGTATGTTATGTATACGTGTACGAATATATGCATATGTATGTATGTATATATATATGTTTGTATATATATCTTAGTATTATCATTATTATTATTATAATATATTTTTTTCTTCTTTCCGCTGTATTTTTGCTCATTTTGCTCTGTGACTGTTCTGGTTGTTGCTGAAATTGTGATTATTATGGTTGTTTATAATATGGTTGAAATATGTTTGTGAGGTTCTTCTGCACCCTTTCTTATATCCCCCACCCCACCCCACACCCGTCCCTTTTCAGGTCAGGTCCGACATCGAAATGTGGCGCAACAAAATTCATAATAAACACAGTCAAATGTCAAGGGAGACTCATTTGGATTATGAAGTCTCCTTTGGCAAATACATTTTGCCCAACATTTAAAGGCAGCTGGACTCCCATTCAGCTGTTATGATGCTGGACAAGACAAAAAAATAAATAAATAAATAAATAAACACACTCGTATTTAGTAAGCCATATTTGCAATATGAAAATGCAATATCATATGAATATGTAATATGAATAAACCAGAACTATGCGTAGTGGGGATGAAATTGGAAGACGCACTGCCAAGCTGGTGGTCTGGCCCTTGTCACTTGTGTTTGCATGTGAGATGATCTTGTATTACCCAATAAATTATCATCATTTTTGCAATATTCTCTTAAAAAAAAAAAGAGTATGAATGTGAGTGTGAATGTTTGTTTGTCTATATGTGCCCTGCGATTGACTGGCGACCAGTCCAGGGTGTACCCCACCTCCCGCCCAAAGCCAGCTGGGATAGGCTCCAGCATCCCCGCGACCCTAAATTAATGTATGTATCTATTAATTTACTTTAGTCATACATTTTTCTAGGACTTTTTTTTCAATAGGATTCTTCCTTTTAAAATTTTAATTAATTTGTTATTTATTAAAAATGAATTTGATATAGCACTTTTTCCCCATATAAATAAAAAAAATACAATAAAAAAAAGAAACAGAGTTGTAAGTGTAAAATGTTTTCTTTAGGGGTAAATAGTTTTTTTATCTATGTAGTTATGTATCTATAGTGGGTAATAGGAGTGTAAAGGTGACTATAGGGATGTTAGTGCATGTCTACGGGGCTCTAATTATGTTAAAACCCCTATGTAGAAGGTTAAACATATTTTCAATGCTATTACGGCAACAAAATATTTATGATTAAGGAATCCTATTTCCAATGAGTGATAAATTATCGTCCAATTGTCTGTCGAAATGAGGGACAACCGTATTACAGTGAAATGGAGTTCTAAACAATGACAAATGAGGTGGCATTACCAGAACTTACTCTTTATCCTAACATCCTTCCACCCCCAAAACGAACCAAAAAAATGTCACAGCCCCGTCTGGAACCACTTCACCACCATAAACGAGGCATTACTGTAAGTAAATAATAGTTTATTGCTTTGTGGTTGCAAAAAAATTTAACAAGCAAACAAAAAAAAAATCAAATTTTTAACCGTCCTCCATAGAAACATCTCTCTTTGTCGTGTGTGTGCGGGTGAGTGTGAGGCAGACACTGACAGCTTGAACACAATAACATGGCAGCAAGGTTTTAGCTGATGTACCTGGAAATGTCTGCAGGTATAAACTGCCTGTCAGCGCACACACACACACACACACATACAGAAATAGATACACGAGCGGCTACACGGGCACGTCATGTCAACAGTGAGTTCAAGTGGTTCTCGCGTCTGCCTGCATCTTTTACTGGGAAAAGAACGTGTTTTTTGCAATTCTCAAAACACGGCAGACGAAATTTATTGTGGAAATTCATTTTTCTCACTGACCCTGGACGTGTTGTAGTTCTTCCAGAGTAAACCCCTTCAAGCACGGACCTAATCTATGCACTAGTTTTGTATTTGCCTTTTTCATTTCACATACATTGTTAAATGAGATAGCGGTGCGAGCCCACGACCCGCTATTCTTTTCTTCTGGGTTTGCTAAATTAAGCTATAAACTTCCTTAAAATCAGAAGAAATCTGCCTCTGACATTTAGATTGTCTGTTTTTTATTTGATTTAATAATATTTATATGTTAAAAAACGAAATCAATAATACTTAAAAATGGAATAACTATGCAAAAAAAGCACACAGAGGCGGATTTCCCCACAAAAAGATCAATTTATTGATTTTTATATATTAATAAAAATATTTTTAAAACATAATTTTAAATAAGATTATTAAAAAAAAATGTTTTGTGTATTTTTGACATGCATTATTTGCCGGCTTTCGTGGAATGCATGTACTGATATGGTGTGTGTGATATGCTAACATAAGTAAACAAGAAGGGTTTTCTGCACACAAAAAAAAGACCTCCCTCCAAAAAAACTGTTTTTGGAGCTACAAAGCACAGTCAATTGGCGGGTTTTACAAAAAAAATATTTTTGATTAAAAAAATGTATTTAAAAAATCTAATAATATAAATTATAATTAAACAATTTTATTTTTAAATATAAAATGTAACAAAAAATGTAATAAATAAAAAAATGTCAATAACTGTAACATTAATTTTTAAAGTGTATTCTTTATTATTATTATGGGGCCTCATTAATGACACCTGTGTGCAAATGATATGGGTTTTCTGCACAAAACAAAAGCCATGGACATAAAAAGCACAAAGGGGTGGGTTTTTTGCCACACAAAAAAAATTGGATCAAAAATTTTAAAAAGTGCATTTTGATCAAAAATGTGCTAATTTCTTTGTATTTAATAGTAGAATTAAAAAATATATATATAATATAGATATAAGTATATTTTTGATAAAAATCTGCATTTATTTTACTTTGTTTTATTACACTACTTTATTACTACTATTAAATGTTTTTTTAATTAAACAAAATATATATGATGAATGAAAAAAAAAAAAATTTTAAAGTGTATTTTTGACTTAATTATGTCGAAAAATCTGTAGATTTTTAAAATGTAATAATATAAGTATATTAGTATATTAGTAAGTATAGAAGTTAATGAGATTGGTTTTCTGGGAGAAAAAAAGCTATTTTTTAAAGATAAAATGCTCAATTAGTGGATTTTCTCTCAACAAATTTTTATTGAGAATTTGCTGTGTCGTGAATGTTGAATGCTGGCATGCGGAGATCCTCGGTGCGAGGACTTTTCCTCCAGGACAGCCATGATTCATTTCTTCTATGAGAAAGTGCGAGGCGGAGGCGTCTCGCTCTAGTCTGCCACTCTTTGCTTATCGCGCCTCGGAGCAAACACCATAACGCGTCGTGTGACAGACCAACCAGGCGGCGACAACGTGACACGTGCAGACTTCTTAGTCTGCGGGTTGTCGGAGGGAAAACAAATGAAGCCGGCGGGGCCGTCGGCTTTGCATCGGGGGACAGCTTGTCGCACATAATGCTCTCATTTGGAGGCAAATTGACCATGGGCGCTGAATGGGAAATAAGTTAGTCCGGCCTCAGTGCGTGCCGACCTCTGTGGGCAAACACTCAGAGCAGCGATGGACTAAGCAAGCTTTAAAAAGCTTTAAAATGCAAACACTGAAGTCAGAGTGACAAAAATACCCAACAAACATGGCAAAATAGACAAATAAGCTGACATATTAATACTAACAATGCATAAGACACAAACTATGTCTTATACGCAGTATATACATGTACATACAGTATATACAGTACAAGGATAGGGAACCTATGGCTCGGGAGCCAGATGCAGCTCATTTGATGACCACATATGGCTCTCGGAAGTTTCTAAACACCATAACAATAGTTTTTTCTTCAAATCTATGTAACATATCTTGCTTTACAACAGGGGTGTTCAAAGTGTGGCCCGTGTGATTTATTTACTTGCGGCACAATCCCAAAATACAATTAAACAAAAAACTTTAAGGAAACAGCTAAAATTGAAAAATGAGCAGTGATTAAAAAAATAAAGTCAAAATATTAGGGGAAAAAAGTTGTCATTTTTGGAAAATTAGGTTGTCTTAAAGGTTATAAAATTAGGAGAATAAAGTCAAAATATTACAGTAATAAAATTATATTTATGAGGAAAAATTAAAAAAAATAGGAAAATAAAAAAAACAGAAGAAATTGAAAAAATGCTGTAATTTTTTACAAGTACAAAGTCAAAATATTAAGAGGAAAAAAAATCACAATTTTCTGAGAATAAACTTGTAACACTATGGGTAAAAACAATGTCATTTTAGTAACAGTTGATTTTTATTTTTTAAATGTATTGAGAAATAAAAAAACAACATACAGTTCAAAATACTGTATAAAACCTTTTCAGCACTTTAATCCATCCAATTCAGAGACTTATTATCTTCTAAAATGGTTAGCAAACTTTCAGTTTTGTTATGGCTCTCACAAAAATGCATTTTAAAATATGTGTCGTTTATGGCTCTCTTGGCCCAAAGTTTCCCGACCTCTGTCGTTCCCGACCCCTCTCGGAATACGGCTCGGAATATTCACCATTCCAAGAGTCAGTAGGAGAAACATGCTCATATCATGATGCTTCACTGTCCTTACTGTGTACTGTGGCTTGAATTCAGAGTTTGGGGGTCCTCTCACAAACTGTCTGAGGCCCTTGGACCTAAATTGAACAATTTTATTCTCATCAGTCCACAAAATGTTTTTCCATTTCTCTTTAGGCCAGTTGATGTGTTCTTTGGCAAATTTTAACCTCTTCTGCACATGCCTTTTTTTAACAGAGGGACTTTGCAAGGGATTCTTGTAAATAGATTAGCTTGACACTGACATCACACTGACATCTTCTAACTGTCACAGTACTTACAGGTAACTCCAGACTGTCTTTGATCATCATGGAGCTGATCATTGGCTGATCCTTTACCATTCTGATTATTCTTCAATCCATTTTGATAGTGGTCTTCTGTTTCTGCTACATGTCTCTGGTTTTGCGCTCCATTTTAAGGAATTGGAGATCATTGTAGCTGAACAGCCAAACATTTTTTGCACCTCTTCATCTGGAAGGACGTCCTGGCCACCCACAGCCTTTTTCAACTCCATCCTAAAAGTCACGACAAGTCCCAACTCTCAGTCCTAGATTCTTAGCATTCCTCTTCTCTCTCCTCCTACGGACACACCTCCCTCCTCTCCTTCTTTGACCAACAGTAATCCAATTTCTGCCGGCACCTTGCCGGTCAACAGCACCAGTGGCGGGCGTTGTTAACCCGGGCCACGACCAATCGGGTATGGAAGTCATGTTTGGTTCGCATGTTCTGGTTTGGCAAAGTTTTACGTCGGATGCCCTTCCTGACACAACCCTCTGTATTTATCTGGGCTTGGGACCGGCACGATAAGACACAGGCTTGTGCCCCGTTGCGGCTACATTAACCCCTCACAGGAAACATTCACACCAAATAGATTTTAGTTAATAGGTTCTAGATGTAATAGCAAAAAAACAAAATAATTAATAAAATTCATTCATTTATTCATTATTTATACCGCTTATTCTCATTAGGGTCGCAGGTATGCTGGAGCCTATCCCAGTTGATTTTGGGCGGGAGGCGGGGTACACCCTGGACTGGTTGCCAGTTAATTGCAGGGCAGACATACAAACATTCACACTCACATTCACACTCTAATTTTGAGTCGCCAATTAACCTAACATGCATGTTATATAAAATAATAAATAAAATATTGGCTAATAAAAAACACAATTAAAAAAAGAAACATAAAAATAAATAAATGAATGTATTAATTTCCATTTCAATGAGAAGCCCAATAAATCCATTTGCTAAGCCATCCATTGCTGTGAAACCCGTCTTGCACTTTTTTTTCTTAAATCTTGAATCTCAACTTTCAAGGAGCGCATCCCTCAAAACTTTGCCGACCCTTTCTTTTCCCCTCTCTCCCGGTGCCCTCGCNTGATCATTGGCTGATCCTTTACCATTCTGATTATTCTTCAATCCATTTTGATAGTGGTCTTCTGTTTCTGCTACATGTCTCTGGTTTTGCGCTCCATTTTAAGGAATTGGAGATCATTGTAGCTGAACAGCCAAACATTTTTTGCACCTCTTCATCTGGAAGGACGTCCTGGCCACTCATAGCCTTTTTCAACTCCATCCTAAAAGTCACGACAAGTCCCAACTCTCAGTCCTAGATTCTTAGCATTCCTCTTCTCTCTCCTCCTACGGACACACCTCCCTCCTCTCCTTCTTTGACCAACAGTAATCCAATTTCTGCCGGCACCTTGCCGGTCAACAGCACCAGTGGTGGGCGTTGTTAACCCGGGCCACGACCAATCGGGTATGGAAGTCATGTTTGGTTCGCATGTTCTGGTTTGGCAAAGTTTTACGTCGGATGCCCTTCCTGACACAACCCTCTGTATTTATCTGGGCTTGGGACCGGCACGATAAGACACAGGCTTGTGCCCCGTTGCGGCTACATTAACCCCTCACAGGAAACATTCACACCAAATAGATTTTAGTTAATAGGTTCTAGATGTAATAGCAAAAAAACAAATAAATTAATAAAATTCATTTATTTATTCATTTTTTATACCGCTTATTCTCATTAGGGTCGCAGGTATGCTGGAGCCTATCCCAGTTGATTTTGGGCGGGAGGCGGGGTACACCCTGGACTGGTTGCCAGTTAATTGCAGGGCAGACATACAAACATTCACACTCACATTCACACTCTAATTTTGAGTCGCCAATTAACCTAACATGCATGTTATATAAAATAATAAATAAAATATTGGCTAATAAAAAACACAATTAAAAAAAGAAACGAAATAATCAATGAAAGTATTAATTTCCATTTCAATGAGAAGCCCAATAAATCCATTTGCTAAGCCATCCATTGCTGTGAAACCCGTCTTGCACTTTTTTTTCTTAAATCTTGAATCTCAACTTTCAAGGAGCGCATCCCTCAAAACTTTGCCGACCCTTTCTTTTCCCCTCTCTCCCGGTGCCCTCGCAGGCAGACATCAAACACAAGCCGTAATGTAATCTCCTTCCGAGAGCCAGACGTGAAATTGAAGTGATTATTTTATCTTTTTGCCTATGAGCTTCGCTTTGTGTGCGTGATTGTGTGCGGCTGCCCCTGGGGGTGGGCGCTCCACCCACACTTTGCACACCCCTCCAACGTTCCTGGGATTGTCATCTTGAAATAAGGATAAAAGTTAAGGTGGCACAATGAACCAAAATGTTTTTAGAGCTTTTGGGCACTTGGCGAGGCACTTTTTGTTCAACTTTAAGGCGTGGATAGTGATTTTTTTTTTCCAAGGTAGACACAAAAGCAGACTGAAATATTTAAACCCCAGTCACTGGCTGTCACTGGCGGCAGATAGCTGGCTCGTTAGAGTTACTGTCTCTGCCTAGCTTCTGGTCTTCGGACTCCAAATGTGACTTTTCAGCGCACAGGCATTTTGTTTTTAAAATGCGGTTAGTCTGGAGCTTGTTTTTTTGCCCCATATGAAAGTGGATATCACATTCATGGGGTACATGCTTCAAATCCTAGTAAAACTCCCAGTTTTTTATTATAACAGTTGACATTCAGACATTGTGTCTTTCTATAATGACAAATGAGCACAAAAGAGCACAAATATGCTGTTTGAGTGGAGATGTGTTTGGTAAATAAAGAAGTGTACCATTGAAATGTTGCTAGTCATACCATAAACATAAATTATTGAACAATTTATTTCCCATGTATAAATTAATCCATGTGATCGGTATCGGAAACGGCAGCATAAAATCCTGATCGGACCCACCTGAGTAGGTAGCATGGTGGTTGTGGCCAGCAGTTAAAAACTATTTTGTTGCCACGGAAATTCAGCCTAGCAACAGCAAACTTGACTCGTGACCTTTTACCTGGCAACAAGCGTAAAATGTGTTAAAACAAAAAGCACTCTACACAGTGTAAGTGCTGATATTTCCTGGTAAATTGGGCATATGCATTATTAATATTATTATTATTATCATTTTTAGAGATGGTTTATGCGTATTGTCCAGCACTATGTCGGCAGCAGCTCTTCCCTCAAGCTAATGTTGAGGAGTAAATTAACACGTTGTCCTTCGCCTGCTGGTCGCAATTAAACAGTTTCCGCAAAATAAAGCAGGAAAAGTCATAGAAAAAAATGCTATATTTATTGTAAAAATATTGTTTAAGCTATAAGAGTCATTAAAAAAAACATGATTAGTCAGCAATTGTAACATGCCATGCTATCAACAGCAATGATCCTAATTCAGGAAGCTGCACATTTGTATGTTGCACAAACATCCCTTTTAAAACAAAGTCGAGTGCAAGCTGCAAACTGTAGTTTTCAGTACCACATAACCTTTGCTTAAAAGTCATTGGCATCCATCCAGCTTGGCCAACGTGTCCTGGGTCTTCCCAGAGCTACTGGTCGGACGTGCTCTGAGCACCTCCATAGTAGCCATTATGACCACCCATGCCCAAGCCACCTCATCTGACTCCTCTCAATGCGCAGGTTTCTTCTGGATCACAGTGCTTCTCACCTTTTCTCAAAGGCGAGAAGCACCAGGCACCCTATAGAGGAAACCCCTTTTTTGACTGCTTGTACCCGCGATATTGATCAGTCACTACCCAATGACCATAGATGAGGGCCCTTCACTGTGACGGACCGATGCAGAGTCCGCATTGCCTTAAATGTCGCACTTGTACTTAGCAAGCCATCCTTCCTTCACTCTTGAACAAAACTCCAAGGGACTTGAACTCCTCTATTTAGGACCGAATTTCATCCCCGACCTATAGGTGGCAGTCAATTTGGAAGTGGTGGTTCTCATCTTAGACGCTGCATACTCGGCTGGGCGCTAATCACGGCCTGATGAAGCCAGCAGTACAAAATCATATGCCAAAAGCAGAGACCCGATCCTGCAGTTACCAAACCAGATCTTTTTAACGTCCTGGCTGCGGCTAAAAATTGGTGACAAATCAGCAGCCCTGGCAGAGTCCAACCTTTACTGGAAACGTCTGACACCCGTCATACAGGAAGTGGATATTCGATACTGCGGTGTACTAACCACAAGATCCCTCGACTTGGTTGAATGCCTTCTCCAAAGGCCATGTAGGCTAGTTTTCTTTTGTCTACCAAATTGGGTAACATAAGTGTGAAGATGACAACAGGGGCCTTATTTCATGTCCAGAGCATCTTTAGAAAGTCGTAAACATGTTTTCTGTGCTCTAACTGCAAAAATATATGATTTATAAACGAGAATCCTGTAGAGAATCCTTGACTCATCACAGTTGGGTCTGGAACCAACTGGATAACGGAGGGATGACTGCATAGATGGACAAATTGCCTAAGTAATGTTTTTGTCCAATAAGGGTGGATTGCATCCCCTGGATATGGTAGTGAGGTATTGCCCCAGGTGGAGGAGTTCAAGTATCTCGGGGTCTTGAGGGTATGTTGTAGCACAAGGTTGAAAGCCGTCTGCAGTAATGCGAGCACTGCACCGGACCGCCATGGTGAAGGGAGATAAGAGCTGAAAGGCAAAGATCTCAATTAACTGGTCCGATCTATATTCCCAATCTCACCTGTGGTCATGAGCTTTGGGTCGTGAATAACAAGATTGCAGATGCAAGTGGCTGACATGAGATTCCTGTGTATGGTGGCTGGACTCACCTAAGAAGCTCGGTCTTCTGAGAGGAGCTCAGAGTAGAGCGGTCCGGACCGTGGTTGTGAAGGGAGAGCTGAGCTGGAAAGAAAAGCTCTCAATTTACTGGTTGTACACTTAGCTATGGTCAGGAGCTTGACTGAAAGACCAATTGCGAATACCAGCGACCAGAATGAGTGGGCTGGACTGGAACTCGGCTCCTCTACATCAAGAGGAGCCAGTTGAGGTGTCTCGGGCATCTAGTTCAGATGCCTCCTGGATGCATCCCTAGTGAGGTGTTCTGGGCATGTACAGGCGGGAGAAGGCTGGAGTGGTTGTGTTTCTCAGCCGGCCTGGAAACACCTTGCTTACCTCCCGGTGGAACTGGAAAAGGTGACCGAAGACCGGGAAGTCCGGGCTATCCTACTGAGGCTGCTGCCCCCGCGACCCGTCCTCAGATAAGCAGAAGAAAATGGATGGATGTTTTTATTCAGAGGAAAAAGGTCGGACTTTATATGAGACCACAGGTAGTGCAAGATGGCGCAAACGCTGAAAAGCAGCACAACAGTGGCGTTAGTGAACGGACAGCGTCCGACGGAGATGTCCCTTCCACAGCCGTCTCACCCCTGACCTCGGTAATGAGCCGCCGAGTGTCTAAACGTCATCCTGCAAACGAGTTATGGCTGCGCTGACACTAAATGGCAGTGAATGGACAGATAGATGGCCCCCGAGGAATGGATGAAGTCAACGGGCGCTGCAGAGAGTGAGCTCCGCAGCGCGCTAATGGGCGGCATACAATATACTAAATGGTATTTAGCAGACACTTTTATCCAAAACGACTTCAAGTAACGCTTTGAGTGCTTTTATTTTTAGAAAAGGGGGCCCGCGCGAGAAATATGGCCTGCTATGGCTGATGCATGCTTGAGTGGGATCACTTAACAAGACGCGGCGTTGTCACGTGACCTTGCCGCTAGGAAGTCACCAACCAGGATGCTCTTGCTGGCGTACATCTGTGTTGGCTTCTTTAATGAATATATTTTATTAGAGCAACTGCAATATTATGGGCCATTCCACTGAACCGGTGCCATTTAAATCCCTGGGAAATAAAATGTACCAATGCACAATAAAATAAACTGTAAAATATTTTGTTTCATTAAGCAAAGTGTTCTGCACTATGAACTGATTGCACATACAATTTAAACCTCCTTGAACACTGGAAAAAGGCACGTCCCTGACCCCTAAAATTTGACTTTACCATGAAATATAATCATTTAAGTCAGTGGTGTCCACAGTGTGGCCCAGGGGCCATTTGCATTTCTTTGTTTATTAACAAAAAACAGCCACAATAGAAACATCAACAGTAATTTCACATGAATAAAGTCAAAACAATAAGTGAAAAAAGTTATAATCGAAGAGGAATGTCATAATTTCACAAGAATAATCCAGGATTATGAGGAAAATGGTCTCATTTTACAATTTCGTAACCAGATATACAGTAGTTACTGATGAACTACTGATGAACTAATAAGTAGTGGTTAGGGTTAAGGTTTCTAGGTTTCTTCC
Source organism: Oostethus manadensis (assembly GCA_024372805.1). NCBI lineage: Eukaryota > Metazoa > Chordata > Actinopteri > Syngnathiformes > Syngnathidae > Oostethus > Oostethus manadensis. Next base: position 713,540 of record QODF01000124.1, on the reverse strand, counting down.
TCATTTTAAAGTGTAACTGGAAAAATAATGTAATTTTACTTTCCCATTATCATTATATTATGGGAGTCAAAATATTAGGATAGTAGGAATATGTCATAATTGCAAGAAGAAGATTTACAAGTTAAAAACGTCTAGTTTGTAAAAATAAAGTCAAAATATTACAAGAATTATTTTTTTACAAGAATAAACTCGTGATATTATAAGGAAAAATAATGACACTAGCATCAAGTTGAAATATTAAAGAAAAGTCAAAATATTATGGGAATGAAGTCATTTTTACTGGAAGAAAATGAAATTGAAAAAGTTGGAAGATTAAATAAAACAACTTAAGAAAAGTATGAAATCATGAGAAAACTCATGTCATGTTCTCTGCTCGGCTTTGGCATTGTGGCGACGACCCCGACGATGCAGAGAGCTTGACGCCGTGGCAGGTCAGAGGAAAGTTTACTTTTAATGATGTTTGCTGCTAAGCAGCGAGCAACAAACACAAAAGAACGCAACGACGAAATAACGCAACCACAAAGCACAGAAGGACACACCTGAGCTAAATAGAAGGGAAACTAAAATTAGCAAAAGGTGCGACTAATCGAGAAAAGCAAAGTAGGCGGAGACAAACCAAGGAGAACAGGAAGAACTATCAAAACAAGAGTACAAAACAGGAACTGGGGCAAAAACGAGAACAAAAGCACATCTGTCATGTGGGCTAAAACACAGATCCTAACAAGTCCCAGCTAGTCCTCACGTGTTGGATCTCAGGTGTCGGAAATGAGCCTCTCTTTCTGCCGTCACAGCTTGCATGTCCAGCGTTGTGTTTATTGTGCCAGAAAGCACAGTGTCAGCCTGACCTCATTTATTTTCCATTGGCTTAAAATTAAAAGCCAGTCCAGAGGGGGCAGAACTGAACACACCCAAGGGGATCCAGAAGAGGGCAAAAATCAATGTTAAAATAGCATCAGTGGTTTTTTTACAGGCTCATAAAGATGCAGTGAAGCTGATAGTGATTATTCAGATGTGGCCTGGATTTGTATATATTTGACATATTTTTTCATTCAATGTACTGGTTATAATAAAAAATAATACCATAAATGATATATGTAAAGAACACAATAACAATATGTAAATATGTATTGTATTTATTATAATAAATTGCTAATACATTGTTATTTATGTTATTACAAACCGACTATTTGATGTCAACCATTTTGTTCAACATTCGCATTTGAAAGTATGGGGAAATTTTTGAAAAATAAGGGAAAATGAGAGAAATTCTGACCTGTTATTTTACTGGCTGTTATTTTGAAGGCCTTATTTTAACAGGACGTTACAATGCTGTACCTACCCGAGTGTTGTCAAGCGGACCAGAAGCGCTGTACCTATTGTTTTCATGAAATGTAAAATATGAGAAAGTATTATGAAGACAAACATTATAAAATGCGTGAGTTTCCGTGTGTTGGGGGTGGGGAGGCTTGGCAGGTATGAGGATAACAAAAAGTAAAAATGTCCTATCTTATCCTGATGCAATAGAAAAGGCCTGCTGCCCCACATTACACCTCAACGATACAATTTGATCAACTGCTCCTTTGTATGTGGCACAAACATCCCTTTCTGCAGAAAGTAAAGTGCAAAGTAACTCTGGACGAATACAAACAAAGAAATTCTAAAATGGGTATACAGTACCTGGGTAGTTTTTTTTGTAGCGCATAAACTTAACAGCCATTGCAGTCAATACATTCATTTTTTTCCGTTTATCTGAGTTCTCGTTATGAGGGCAGCAGTCTCAGTAAGGAAGTCCAGACTTCCCGATCTGCGGCCACCTCTTCCAGTTCCCCCGGGGGGAACGTCAAGGCCACTATGAGACATAATCCCTCCAGCATGTCTTAGACCTGCCCCGGTAGCCTCCTCCAGGCTGGGTATGCTTGGTGCAATGTCCGGGAGGTATCCAGACTAGATACCCCAGCCACCTCAACGGTCTTCTTTCAATGTGAATGAGCAGCATCCTCTTGGATGACCAAGCTCCAGTCCAGCAACTCTACACTCTGATCCACAATTGATCTTTCAGTCAAGGTCATGACCATAGGTGAGTGCGTGAACATAGATCGATCGGGAAATTGAGAGTTTTTCCTTCCAGCTAAACTATCCCTTCACCACGACGGTTCAGTACTGCAGATGCTGCGCCAAACCACCTGTCGACCTCACACTCTAACCTTCCCTCACATTTGAACAAGACCCCGAGATGCTTGAACTCCTCCACCTGGGGCAAGACCTCACTCCCAACCTGGAGGGTGCCTTTTCCATCCCCGTTTCCAACCAAGAACCATGGCCTCAGATTAGGACATGTACAGACGAGATAGTAATGGGAATGAACTGTGGGTCATGACAGAAAGAACCAGATTGCGGATCTGTGCGGCTAAAATGAGTTTCCTCCTAGGGTGGCTGGACTAATCCTAAGAGAGGATACGCTCACAGCTGGCCTGGGAACGCCTTGGTGTCTTTCTGAGGGAACTGGAAGAGGTGGCCACAGACTTGGTAGTCCAGACTTCCCTACTGAAAGTGATACCCCTGGACCCGGAAAATGGAAGAAAATGGATGGATGGAGATCAAAGGCCCCCAAACTAGACCCCTTTAATGGCTTTCATTTGTTTTCTATTACGTTTGTCCCAGCTATCCCAGTTGACTTGGGTGAGAGGTGGTGTACACCCTGGACAGCTCGCCAGCAAATCCCAGTACACTTATAGACAGCCATACAATTTAGAGTCCAACTAACCAAAGATGCATATTTTTGAAATATGGGAGGAAACCAAAAGAAAATTCCACACGGAGATGCCCCAACCCACATCTTCATGCTAACTACTAGGCTCCCTTGCGGCCCTCCTAGAAATTCTGCCCATAAAAATGATGAACAGAATCGGAGACACCGATTCTAAACGACTCCAACAGAACAATTCTACTGAAGCTGGTTACGTTTTTTTAACCATTTATTTAAAACCATATCAGGTTGCATTTAGTGGTCTCTGGCCTTGGTTGCAAGTGGCAAAAAAACTTCACAGAAGTCATTTGTGTTTAAAACATAATTACCAGGCACCAGAGAATACCACAGCCTGATGTTGGCTGTGGAAATAAAAGAAGTTGACTGTTAATTGCTGTAATCTTTGATAAGGCACTTAAGAGAGAGCTTCCTCTGAGGATTGTCACGCCGACGGCTTATCACACTCTAAGTGTTTGGGACAGCAAAGACTTCTTATAACGTTACTTTAAAACATGAAATGCCTTGCCACTTTAATGCTTAAAGCGCTTCATCCCATACAGACCTGCTTTAGGTTGATTTGGATATTAGACGGGTCTTTAAAAAAATCCTCTGCAATCCCTCGCTCCAGGGAGAGAAGCAGTAAAAAGTTCTTTTGCAAAGTTGGCTTGCATTTGATCTGTCTTGTGTTTCAGTTTTACTTTATTCTATTGTAAAATAACGAAGCCACCATGCATTCAAACTATGCTGATTTCAACTAAAAGGTCACTAAACAAGGCTAAACAAGCTCCGCGGACACAAACTCCAGATAAAAGTGTTTAGACCAGTTGAAAAAATGGCAAGAATTGAAAGTCATTGAAAGTCTGAATATTTTGACATGAAGTTCTATGACATCCCAATTAGCAGTGTAGCGCATCAACAGTGATTTTGTCCAGTAAGCCCAGTTCTGGTCGGATTTCGGTGATAAAGAACATAGTTCCGGTCAGTTGATGGGCCCCTTTAAGTGAAGAGTTTGGGTCCTCAAAATAATGCATTCAAAAGAGTAATACATTTGCATCACAACACCTAAAAAAGGTAGACCTCTCAAGAGTGCAAAATATAAATTCTTGCAATTTTTTCAACTGGTCTTAAAATTTTTATCCGGAGTGTATGTGTGCCTGGAGCCCGTTTATGAACACCAAACATGAGAAAAACATTACATTAAAAACATTACACTGCTGATGGTGATGTCGTACAACTTCATGTCAAAAAACTCCAAGCCTTCCCAAAACCTGGAAAATTTCATTTGCCATCTAACCCCAGATGTTCTCCTTTTGATTTAAATCAGGTGAACACGCAGTACGATCCAAAAAAGTGGGTTTATTCCTCTGGAAGAAGTGAAGTACAGCATAGTCATGTCGAAAAGCCAGTCATTACCACACAGAATGCCCCCTGCAACATCTCCACATAGCCAACTGCTGTTTGACGCCCCCGCACAACCTGAAGCTTCAATGTTCTACTGAAGGATCATGATGGCGCTTCCTCCACTGTGCCGTGTGAAATACATCTCAGGTGGTATCTCCTTGTCATGCCAGTAACGTTGAAAGCCATCATGATCATCAAGGGAGAATAAAACTTTCCTTCATCTTTCATTGTCCCATGTTTGGTACTCTCCTGCAAATTCTTAAAAATGGTTACGTTTTTTGGTTCTTCTCTTGCAGATCCCGTCTGATGGTTATTGGACTGCACTCAGCACCAATAACTTTTAATTTGGGCTGAGGATGGTCCCATGTGTTGACGGACAGCCAATGGCATTTTTTGGGGTCTGCCGCTTGACTTTTTTTTTGTTCCATGATAGAAAAACAAAACAATCAAGTTCAAGTTCAGAAAGACAGAAAGCAGCCAAGTAAGCGTGCTCTCCTCTGACTTTTCCGATCCTAGTCTCTGTAAGACGTGCCAAATCGCTATACGTAGAATACCTCCGAGCCAAGAGTGGATGCGAAGAACGTCGATGCACGGTGACACGGCGCCCCAAAACAAAAAGGCATTGTGCGGCCATGCCAGAATCAATGCGACTTCTGTTTAACACCTTGGCCCGCCTCACTGGTGTTGATGCAGCGTCACGTGAACACCAAGCCAGGAACCTCTTCCAAGGCCTGACCATGACTTGGCTTTTTAATTTTTTTAAATCTCTGACGTCTGTGGCAGAATACCAAACACACTCGCCTTGATTTATTTGTTGAGTTATATAAGTAACCATCCAGAATAAGCAGTACTCTGGGCATTGCCAGGTTAAATTAGCTCTGCTTGTTTCTTAAGCCTTCCAGCCCGATGCCACCGATGCCACTTCCTATCCGATACTGGGTAAAATTCAAAATGCGATATCGGTCTCATACCGATGAATCTTAAAACGTCGGTTTAATATTGTAGCAAAAAGAATACAAAACATTAAATTCATGGATTCATTAAATTAATTAATAATTTACTCATTCATTTGGGTAAAAACTTTATTCTCACATGGCTCTGTTTTAGATAAACATGACCTCAGATGACTTTAAGTGTTAAAAGTGTTGATATTTTGAGAGAAAAGAGAATCAATTAGTAGTATTTATGTTCCAATATCAAACTGCAGATCAGTATCGGTCATTCTCAAACTGGGGTACAAGTACACAGTATTACAAATATAATGCATATTTGTGGATTTTTTTTTATTACATCCCCAGGATGTTACCCAGCATGCCTTGCAAGTTACAGATAATTGTCTTGTTTTGCATGTACGTTAGTGTGTCAATAACTATTTGAATATTTCATTTCAATACCCACAAGAAAATATTTTCACATTATTCCCATGACACACTCACACGGGAACTCCCCCCCCCCGCAGACCCACCACCTGCAGGGGCAAGCATAATGGTCCGGTGCCATGTGATTTGGGCAGTGGTCGAGGGTGGGTGACCGGGCAACCTGGTCTTCGGCGGCGAAATCTGGTTCTTGGGACATAGAAGGTCACCTCTCTGGTGGGGAAGGAGCCCAAGCTTGTGGAAGAGGCGGAGACATTCCGACTAGATATAGTTGGACTCACCTCAACCCACAGTTTGGGCTGTGGAACCAAATTCCTTGAGAGGGGCTGGACCTTGTTCTTCTCTGGAGCTGCTGCAGGGGAGAGGCGAGCTGGTGTGGGCTTATTATTAGCCCTCCGGTTTGGTGCATCTGTGCTGGAGTCAGCCCCGGTGAATGAGAGGGTTATTTCCCTACGCCTTAGGGCTGGGGAAAGGATCCTGACTGTGGTTTGTGCGTACGCGCCGAACGGCAAGTCAGAGTACCCAGCCTTCTTGGAGTCTATCAGAGGGGTTCTGGAGAGCACCCCAGCTGGTGACTCCATAGTTCTACTGGGAGACTTCAGTTCCCAAGTGGGCAATGACAGTGTGACTTGGAGGGGCGTGGTTGGGATAAACGGCCTCCCTGACCTGAACCCATGTGGTGTGTTGTTGCTGGACTTTTGTGCGATTCACAGTTTTTCCATAACAAACACCATGTTCGAGCATAAGGATGTCCATAAGTGCACTTGGCACCAGGACACCCTAGGTCGCAGGCCTATGATCGACTTTGTGGTTATATCATCAGACCTGCATCCGCATGTTCTGGACACGCGGGTGAAGAGAGGGGCTGAGCTGTCAACTGACCACCACCTGGTGATGAGTTGGATTAGATGGCGGGGAAGGATGCCGGACAGACCTGGTAGACCCAAACGCGTAGTGAGGGTGTGCTGGGAACGTCTGGCAGGGTTTCCCGTTCGTCGAGTCTTCAACTCTCATCTCCGGCAGAGCTTCGCCTGCATCTCAAGGGAGGACCGGGATATTGAGTCCAAATGGGCCGTATTACATGCCTCCATTGCTGAGGCAGCCAGCCGTAGTGGTCGGTGCCAGTCGTGGTGGCAAGCCCCGAACCCGATGGTGGACACCGGGGGTTAGGGCTGCTGTCAAGCCAAAGAAGGAGTCTTTTTTATTGCATGGGTGGCTTGCAGGACTCCTGAAGAAGCTGACAGGTACCGGCAGGCCAAGCGGCACGCGGCTTTGGCGGTGGTAGGGGCAAAAACTCGGGTGTGGGAGGGGTGCTATGGAGCACAACTTTCGGTCTGCTTCGAAGAGGTTCTGGCAAACCGTCCAACACCTCAGAAAGAGCCCCAAGTTCCCACTGTTTACAGTGGGAACAGGGGCTTGCTGACCTCGACTGTGGATATAGTTGGTCGGTGGAAGGAATACTTCGAGGGCCTTCTCAATCCCACTGACATACCTTTTGTAGAGGAAGCAGAGTCTGAGGATACGTACGTGGACAGTTCTATCACCGTGGTTGAGGTAATCGGGGTAGTTAAAACACTCCCCAATGGCAAGGCTCCGGTGGTAGATGAGTTCCGCCCTGAATTCCTCAAGGCTCTGGATGTTGGGGGACTGTGTTGGTTGACACGCTTCTACAACATTGCATGGAAGTCAGGAACAGTACCTCTGGACTGGCAGACCGGGGTGGTGGTGCCCATTTTTAAAAAGGGTGACCGCAGGGTGTGTTGTTCAACTATAGGGGGATCACCCTCCCTGGGAAAGTCTACTCCAGGGTGCTGGAGAGAAGGGTATGACCGTTAGTCGAACCTCGGTTACAGGAGCTGCAATGTGGTTTTCGTCCCGGTCGCGGAACACTGGACCAGCTCTACACCCTTGCAAGGGTACTCGAGGGTATGTGGGAGTTTGCCCAACCAGTCTACATGTGCTTTGTAGACCTGGAAAAGGCATTCGACCGTGTCCCTCGTGGTGTCCTGTGGGGGGTGCTCCGGGAGTACGGGATTGATGGTCCGCTTCTACGTGCCATTCGGTCCTTGTACAATCGAAGCAGGAGCCTGGTTCGCATTGCCAGCAGTAAGTCGAGCTTGTTTCCGGTGAACGTTGGCCTCCGCCAAGGCTGCCCTTTGTCACCGATTCTGTTCATAATCTTCATGGACAGAATTTCTAGGCGCAGTCAAGGTGTTGAGGGAGTCCAGCTTGGTGACCTTAGGATCTCGTCTCTGCTATTTGCAGACGATGTGGTCCTTATGGCCTCATCAGGCTGTGACCTTCAGCGTTTACTGGAGCGGTTTGCAGCTGAGTGTGAAGCTTCTGGGATGAGACTCAGCACCTCCAAATCCGAGGCCATGGTTCTCAGTCGGAAACGGGTGGACTGTACCCTCCGGGTTGGGAGTGAGGTCTTGCCTCAGGTGGAGGAGTTCAAGTATCTCGGGTTCTTGTTCACGAGTGAGGGAAGGTTGGAGCGTGAGGTCGACAGACGGATCGGTGCAGCATCTGCAGTAATGCGGTCGCTGTACCGGACCGTCGTGGTGAAGAGAGAGCTGAGCCGGAAGGCAAAGCTCTCTGTTTACCGATCGATCTACGTTCCCACCCTCACCTATAGTCATGAGTTATGGGTCATGACCGAAAGAACAAGATCGCGGATACAAGCGGCAGAAATGAGTTTCCTTCGTAGGGTGGCTGGACTCACCCTAAGAGATAGGGTGAGGAGCTCGGCCATCCGGGAGGAGCTCAGAGTAGAGCCGCTGCTCCTTCACATCGAGCGGAGCCAGTTGAGGTGGCTCGGGCCTCTAGTCCGGATGCCTCCCTGGTGAGGTGTTTCGGGCATGCCCAGTCGGGAGAAGGCCCTGGGGAAGACCTAGGACATGCTGGAGGGACTATGTCTCACAGCTGACCTGGGAATGCCTTTGTGTCCTCCCGATGGAACTGGAGGACGTGGCCGGAGATCGGGAAGTTTTGACTTCTCCACTGAAACTGCTGCCCCGGAGGAAAATTGAATGGAATGGAATTCTCCTTTTGTTTCTAATACTGTATTTTGACTTTACTCTTGTAAAATTCTTGCTTTTTCAATTTTTGCAGTTTTTTTCCCAATAATTTCAACTTTCTCTTATTATTTCAGCTTTCAACTTGAAGCTACTATAATGTTAATTTAGTTTCTCTCATTGTCTCTCATCATCATATTGGAATTCTTGTAAAATTGCAAACTTTTCTAATTACACCACAATTTTTTTTCTGTAATTTTGACTTTATTCCCGTAATATTTGGAACATTTTTTACACTAAAGACTTTATGTCTTTTTTCGTAACCGAACTTTCTTTCTCATCGTATTACCACTCCTTTTCTTTAACATTTTCAACAACCTCATGCTACTCAAACGACATTATTTTCCTTCATAGTTCTATGATATTATTCACGTAAAACTTTTTTCTTGGTAACTTTTTTTTTGCTTAATATTTTGACATTCTCCTTGTAAAATTGCATATTTTCCAGTTGTTGCTGCATTCCGGCACCTTCCCAAGGTCAACCAAAGCTCTTCCGAGTTTCAGGCCGCGCGCTCACCTTCCCTTTTGTACCTTTTCCTCCTTTCCACGACGTTCCCGTTCCAGAATTGATGACATTATCGGCCACAACGCCGCTCACAACCCGCCTGAATAATTAACGTGAACAAAAAAGTCTTTTTTGGCGTCTTGGCTGTTATCGTTGGACGCATTCATCACTGTGTCTAAACCCACCCTCCACCTAAAGCCCGGCGGCTGGAAGACAAAGGCAACGTATATCTTATGAAGTAGTGAGGAAAATTGAAACAATGCAGTAATTGGAAGTACAAAAAGGAGAAGTCTGCTATCAAAAGCTGTGTAGTTTTTAATTCAAAGATTGAACAGAATAGATATTAGATTTTAAAGCGCTGACAGGCAGAAGTGATGGAAATCAAACTCGTTAACTCCACCGAACAATGTAAATGGCCAAACCACCAGGTAGGCATGATTCATTGATAATGCTTCGTAGGCCCCTGATAGAAACGTTGGCACATACTGGGAACTCCGACCATCACAAGGTTATGTTGATTCGTCCCTACGTCTTTTATATAATATAATATTATCGTAAAATCTCTTCTAGATCGTGTGCAATCGGTTCAGCACACGCATGAGACCTACGTCAGGCTACGTCAAGCTGCACATTAGTGCAGTTCATTCTCAAACTGGGGTACAAGCTACCCAGTATGCCTTGTGGGTTACAATGCGTGTATTGCACTGCATGTACTGTATAGTAGTGTGTCAGCAGCTATTTCCATATTTATTTCAATACCCACAAGAAAATATTCTCACATTATTCCAATAATATTATTTTTTTCAAATGAAATTTTTCCGAAATTAAATTTTTTTTTGTTTTGTTTGTTTGTCATAATACTTTAAAAACATTTTTAATATTTTAACTCTATGCCACTAAAATGTCATTTTTTTCCCTCATAATAATACAAATATATTGTCCTTTTCTTGTTAGATGGATTTTTTTGCTTAATATTTTCCCTTTTGTTCATGTAAAATTGTTTATTTTTCAATGTTTTTCTGCTGTTGTTTTTTTTTTAATTATCCAATAATTTCAGCTTTCTTCTTCAAAAGCAATTCGTTCTCATAATATTTTAACGTTATTTTGCAAAGTTGCTGATTTTTTTCATATTTGCTTTTTTTTATTTTATTTTCCAAATATTTCGACTTTCTTCTTCAATAGTCTTTGTAAATTTTGTTGTAGTTTTGTTAGGAATGTATTCCCATGATATTTTGAGTTTTTACGCAACTTCATTTTGCAAAAATTACAACCTTATTTAGTTTTTGTTTGTTTTCCATAAAACTTTCAACCACCTGAGATTCTTTCCACATGGCACAGTGGAGGGGGCGCTGTCACGATCCTTCAGGTTGTGCAGGGGCGTCAAACGGAAGCCGGCTATGTGGAGATGTTTCAGGGGGGCATCCCTCGTGACTGACAACCCTTGTCTGTGTGGAAATGACTAGCTTTTTCAGCAGGACCGTGTTTCACTTTACTTCACTTCAGTTCTTCCAGAGGAATAAGCCCACTTTTCTGGGCCATCCTGAGTGTTCCCCTGATCTAAATCCAACTGAGAGCATTCAGGGATGTCAGTTCTTGCAGTTTTTCAACTGGTCGTAATATACTGAGCAGGAGCGTCTTTCCCATTAACACCAAGCCCCCAACTTGCCTCCTTCCGTGAGGTAACGGTAACCGCTTTGATTGACAGACGCTACATCACACAAAGACTTTGCAGTGGTACATGATTGCGCGTGCCAGTGAGTATATTGGTCATTTGTATGTGCCAGTGGGCAAAAGAATTACATTTTCAAAATTTCAAAAACTAAGCAACCTATGTACAAACAGTGCATCTGAAAGCATACCTCTGCGTGTTTTCCCACCACCTCTAGGAGCAACTCAGGTGGAATTATCCAGTAATTTTTGTAGTGTCTTGGATCCTTCTTGTGATTTTTGTTGTTAATAACTCATCGTAATGCCCAAAGCAATGTCTTCTAGTCAGCAATTCTCTCCCACACAGTCCTTGTAATTTTTGTAGTTTATAGCCTCCTTCTTGCTCTTTGCAGATTCTCTACCTGCAGCTGCGACTTACCTTTATTATTGTATGATCAGAGCTTTTTTTCCGAAGTTCAACATCTTGTAAGTCCTTTGCAAATGCAGGAATGGATGCAGCTAAGGGAGAGGCCTGTTGTTGGGGGACCACGCATGCCCATGCATACCAATGCATACCCATGCATACCCATGCTCTATTGTCGTGCACTAGACGTAAACAGTACTTGCTAAGGTCGTTTCGTTCCAATGATCACCAATTTCAGTCAGTCGAACCTCTTTGAACGCCAAAACAGCAGCACCCATCCTTCTTTTCCATACTTACATTTAATCTTTTTTCACATTGATTCCTCCTAGCCTGCCTCTGTCCAGCCCTTTCTGCATTTTTCACCTTTCTCTGCAATAGTCCCTTTTTATTTTGAAGTTTCAAAGGAAAAAAAATCAGCATGTACCTTCGACGCCACTGAGGAAATCATGTCACATAAACATTTCCTAGCAGGATTTTGTTTAAATGAGATTTTTCCTTCACTGCTTCTGCTGATTTTCCTTGCAGGCCCCGGTGGCTCATCACACAGCCCTTCCGGAAATTTCCTCTGGTAAAATATGCGGCACGACATATTTAAAACAGCAACAACAGGAAAAGTTGTTGTCCAGAGTTTACAGTGGAGTTGGGGGTACTGGATGACACGGAGCATTGATTGCTGCATCAATATGCTGATGGCTGACATGAACCTCTCTCGCCCCGAGGTCCTGAAATCTGCTGATGGAAGAAGAAGCAACGTGCTGCCCTCTTTCGTCTCACTTTGCACCTTGAAGACACTCCTGTCATGATAAGTGCTGCTCAGAGCTTTTTGGTCATCCACTGCTTCCGCTCTTGATGTTTAGGCACTAACGGATACCGACATTTTCAAAAAACACACATTTCTTCCCACTTCAGTGTTAAAAAAATAAACACACAACGACTCCATGCAATTTGGCATATTAGTAGTTTGAAAAAGCAACCGCAGGTGACTTCCATGCCCTCTAAAAATATAATTCATCACCAAAAAAGAAAAATAACAATAAAACAACAGAAAAAATTGAAAAAAACAGCAGTAATTTTATGAGAAAAAGTCCTAAATATTAAGAAAATGTAATATAACAAGAAAAAGTGTTCATTTTAATGAAAATAACATTTTCTACATAATTTTAGTAGCATAATGTTGTAATATTGAAAAATACATTATTGTTTTTGAATTCGTAATTTAATGAGAAACAAAAAGAAACCAATTAACAGGGACCTTTGGGTTCCAAAAAGATCTAATTGTGCGAGAGTAGAGTCAAAATTGTATGGAAATGAGGTCATAATACATTTTTTACAAGAAAAAACTGCCCAAATAGAAAAAACTATCGCAATTAAGTAAAAATATTACAAAAAAGTCATATATAAATGAGAAAAAAGTAAAAATTTGATGACAAAAAACTAAAATATTATGAAGAAAAATAGTGTGATTTTAGTAGCATAGATTTGATTAGTAAAGATAAACACATTATTTTTGTAAAAAAAGTCGTAAAATTATGAGGAACAATCAAAACAAAATAAAGTTGCAATTTTGGGAAAATTAGGTTGGCAATAAATTCAAAATTTTCATCTTCTATTCCGCGTATCCTTATTAGGGTCGCGGGTATGCGGGAGCCTATCCCAGCTGACTTTGGGCAGGCGGCGGGGTACACCCTGGACTGGTCGCCAGTCAATCGCAGGGCAGACATACAAGCATTCACACTCACATCCATGGAATAAAGTCATAATGATGCAAAAAGAAAAGCTACTACGGTTATTTCAGGAGAAAGTTGATCATAAATTCATAGTAATAATTGTCACTGAAGCTGATATACAATTTCCCATATTGGCATGTACTGCTTTACAAAATGGCAATGTGACCCTTGCTGGAAAACGTTGGATTAGAAAAAATAAGAGCACACTTTGATAGACCCCAGGACACATCATGAATGTTTTTTTTTTTTAATAGCCTGTGTGTTATAGGACGCATGCACACATGTCTACCAACATACCAAAATGAAACGTAAGTCAATGACTTCATGGCTGTGTGTAGACTGACGGATTCTTTATTTTGCGCCACACAAAATAATATATATGACACACTGTACATTACCATACACACTGCATCCACACTGGATACAGTAAAAAGAAAATCGGGTGTTGAAATCACATCGGGGTCACCAAATTTTGAAACGCAATTCAAAGCAAAGTGAGTGGAATCGTTTTAGGATAAAACAATCCCTCGAGTAATTTGAGTACCTTCATTACAAACAATAATTCGGGAATTTCAGGCTAAACAGCAAGTTGAACACGGTGACGTTTATCCTCTGTAATGTGACACTGACGACCACAACACATCTTTGATGTTGCAGCAATTCCAAAGACACCCAGAATGGAGCAAACGATCGGAGACAAGGTAAAATTACGAAGCGAAACCTTCAAAGATTACTGTCAACCAGAGTTTCCTGTTGTTCCAACGTCACCTTTACTGGTTTTTAGTATGGAAATGCATCCTTCGGGAGGCAGTGATGTTTTTTGGGACAGTACAATGGAGCCTCGGTTTTCACATAGCCCAGTTTTTGTAGGTTTAGGTTTTCGACAGATGGCTAATGAGTGCCAAAAATATGTCTCGGTTTTTGTACCGCAAACAGTGCGCCCAACTGTTCCTCCAACTGATTTCCAGTGGAAAAATTGCTTCGATTTTTGGTTGATGAGGAACACCACGGTTCCACTGCATGGCAATTCCAAGCACCGGCTGAGGAGAAGGTGGAATGGCAGAGTCTGCCAGCAGCTTAACCACATTTCATTCACGTTTCCTTTCTTCTCCCCCAGCTGTTTGTCGTTTATGCCGGTCTTTACTTGCCGCTTCCTCACGCTCGCCAGCCCTCTGTCAGCGCTTGCCCCTGCGAGCATCGCCGCTTCCGCAGGGGCCCAATTCCACTTCAAAGGTTAAACATTACCGGGGCGTCTCTGAGAAGACCTGTCAGTGCTGCCTTCAGGAGACTAGACCTGAAGTGTGGAGGTGTTCAGTCGCTGTGGGTTGTTTTTCATCAGATGCACGGCAGCGTGTGCCGGTGCTTCTTCAGTAAGAGTGCGCGTCAGCGCTTTGTCGGTTTACAAAAAAACAAAAAAAGGTAGCGAGGGCCATTTTCACGCTCAAGAAAACCATCTAGCGATTTTCATTTGAACTCAGCCTCACTATCGCCTCCTGCCCTCCTTCTCCTCGCTCGCCTTTGCAGCCCCGCAGGAGGAACAAGCGGGCGTCCGTCGCTCCTTGCCGTCTCGTTCGCCAAACGCCTTCCTTGGCTTCCTTTGTGAGGCTAATAGGAAAAAGTTGGCTTCAAAGGGTTTGGGCGGCGTGGAGAGGACGGCCAGAGGGATGGGAGACGGGCGAGGTGGGTTCTGGCTGGTAATGCGTGAAATTACACCTGACACCTTCCTGTCTGCGAGTGGCGAGGAGCTGGCACCGTCGCGTGTTTGCACTTTTCCTCCTTTTTTTGTGTACGTGTCCGGCCGTGTTCAAACTCGGGTTTGTCCCCGGCGAGAAGCCCGTTGAACACCACGGTAGCATGCGCTCCCTAATATACTCGCGAGCGTGCAACATCGTCGTCTTCTTAAGACTTCCAGTTTGCGTGAACGTCACTCTCAGATAGCGAGTTAATTAACTCTCTGCCCCGTGTCTCCCCTGGCTACCAGCGCATAGCGAGTCTTTCATGTTGCTAGCCAAAGATAGCAGGTGAGGAGGAGGGAGGAGGAAGTAATAAGAGAGCAAAAGAAAGAAAGAAATGGCGGGAATGAGGGAAGAGCTAAATTGGATCGGGACGGGGAAAAGCGCTGAGAGGCGTTTTCTAGCGATGGCAGCCCGGATGCGGTGGAGTTCTTCATCGTTACTTTTAGATTCATTGTTTCCGCACCTGAGCGCTGAGATGTAACGAGGCGAACGCGTCTGATGAAAGTAGCGCTTTAGGCTTCGATCTCTACGAGGCGACTCTCGATTCTCACGACAACGTCCGCCCTTTGACTCCGGACTGCGCCAGTCAGGTGATGCATGCATAATTACATTTATTATGACTGAACCTCTGCTGTTTTTAGGCTTAAATATTGCAACCACTTGGGTATAAACCTCCTCAGAATGCTGCTGAATGAGGTCCAACTCAAAAGGCTGGAGGTATTTTGGCATTAGAGTTGTTTTTCCATGACTGAAATCCCCCAGGGATCTGTTCTTGAACCCTTTCTGTTCAATCATCGTATCCGAGGTCGGTCACAACGGCAGCCGCCTTACGGGGAAGCCCAAACTTCCCTTTTCCTGGCTACTTAGTCCAGCTCCTTTCGGCGGATCCCGGTATCTTCCCCAAGACCTCCTACAGGCAGAAAATGTCAAAAGTACGGGAACATTTCAGGTTTTTGATGGTGCAGCAACTCCGAAGACACCCACAACGGAGCGAAAGATCCGAGACAAGATAAAACTAACAACGTGCGAATCAAGGAGATCAGTGAGAACAAACTATGACTAATTATTACGACAGCATGCTCTTAAAAACAATGTGACTTCAACCTAACTGCAAAATGGCAGCCGAGTAGGAACTCAAAGCTAAGTAACGGACCTCTAGCTTTTCAGGAGAAGCCTAAACTAAAACCAAGTGCAGTCAACCAGTCAACCTTCAACCATTACTGTGTCAACCAGAGTTCCCTGTTGTCCCAAGTATCAATACATGGTATAGTCCACAAATGGCAGATTTTTTATATGGACATGAATTCTTTGGGAGGCAGTGATCAAGAAATGGAACCTCGGGAATCATATGCCCCAGTTTTCATAAAGGTTTGGTTTTTGAAAAAAATTATCACCAAAGGTATGTCTCATACGGCCAAACACTAGGCTGACTCTACACAGGTTGCAGTAGTGGCTGCTGGTCATTCAAGGAGAGGAAGCTCATTTTTGTCCGGCCTGCATCATAATTGTCTTTATTTATTTGTAAATTCTACCCTCTGTTCCTAGCCGTTTTTTACAAAGACAAAGTCGCTGGGTTAGATCAAGACAATGGAGAGCAAAACTTAGAAAATGCTCTGGTGGAGGTTTATACTTCAAGACTGCTGATTTGCTCATTCTACTATCAATCAAAAAGGCATTCCACCTCAGACAGATCATCCAATCATCATGTAGAATTTGAGTGTCCGGGCCAGCCCACTGCCCCATAGACCAGCAGAGAAGCTGAGCGTCTGATGGGCGGGACAAAGCCCAGCATTTATCCAATGACCATCCAGTTTTGCGTGGTGGAACAAACCACTGTATGCTTCCCCATGCTCAGCGTCCAACAGTGTACGGGTTTAATAAAACGCTGTGACACTGCGAAGACTCTGAGAAGGAAGTCTTGTCAGTTACCTGTGATAAACACCTGATTCTGAGCTGAGCTTCCCTTGCAGTCTTCCAGCAATTGCCACTGTTGGATGAGCCCTGAACCGGGGGAGGTGTCCGGAAGGCATCCTGACCTGATGTCTGAGCCACCACATCCAGCTCCTCTCAATGCGGAGTTTCTGGCTGATGCCACAGTTTCTCACCTCTACAGGGAAAACTCGTTTCAGCCGCCTCCACCCACCATCTTGTCGGTCACTACCAAAGCTCACGACCATAGATACGGGTAGGAAGGTATATCGACCAATAAATTGAGAGCTTTGCCTTTCGGTTCAGGTGCCTCTTCACCACAATGGACCCATGCAGAGTCCACATCGCTGCAGACGCCACGTTAATCCGCCTGTCGATGTCGTATCAAGACCCCCGAGGTACTTTTTACCCCCTTTCCGTGAGATAGCCACAGACTCGGACGTGTTGATCGTGTCATCCCGGCCGCCTCGCTGTATTGTAAATCTGTGTTATGGGCGATGGCATATATCGAAATGAATAATGTACATTAGTGTGCAATGAGTGTGCGATCAGATGAGACCACATGTAATTTTCAACTCAACAAAGATGCAAACCAGACATATTGCACTTAGTCTAGTTGTTAACTGAGGTATTACATGTCAGTTTTAGCTCCATCACCCAACCACAATGATTTTTAGCCATCCAGATGGAGCCACTTTTATTTCACATTTTCAGGACCGGATCTGCTGCCAGAAACTGTGAAAGTGCACCTGCCGGCCGCTTGCACCACCAAGAACACCCTGGCTGCAACAACAACAACAGCGGGGGTATGCTAACATCTCTCTCTACACTGCGGTTTGAATATGGCTTCCTCGCTATAATGCGTTAAAGTATAATGAATTGATCAATGATCGCTGCTCCGTGGTTGACTATGAAGTCAAAAAATATTGAAAGACAAGTTATGTGTCGTACTGTGGTAATGTTATGGGACGTGACGTTAGATTACGTTACCTTTCACACTGCATGGGAAAAAAACCAGGTTATCCTCTCATTCAGTGTGGAAGTGGTAAGATTTTGTCTTTTTTGTCCTTGTTCCCGTCTCCGTTTGAAACACTTTAAGATTAGAATAAGTAAATTGGAGAAGCTAGTTGGTAGCTTGCTGTGCTAGTGGCGGCCATCTCTTATGTCCCTGCATTGATCCTGTAACCTACGCAATGCGATGTAAACAAAGAATAATAGTGTAAAAGTGACTGGTTGTCTTGCAAGCTAGCGGCCATCTGGAGTCCCCGCAGCATAAGACTTGCAATGTGTCGTAAACAATGAATAATATGAATGCAAAGGAGAGTATAGGGTTGTTATTTCATGTCTACAAAACTCTAATGATGTTTAAAACTGTATTTAGACAGTCATGAACAAGTTTTCTATTCTTTGACTATGCAAATATTCCATTAACTAATAATAAACTCTTCTTCGCGGAAATTCACTCATCTGGTCTGGAATTAATTAAAACGCAATAAACGAGGGATGACCGTACCGGGCACCACCAGCTCCTGCCGAGATGAGCTCCCCGTGTTGGTGTCAGAGAAAGCCTTTGTTAATAGGGGAGCCATCAAAAATTCAATAATGGACAGGAAATAACAAGCGGACAAATCCAAGGTGACCAAAGCTCCTTGGTGGTAATTATCTGGGAATGACATTCCCCACGAGGACAGAAGCAAAAGTTTTTGGTTTTTTGCCTTCAATTATCGAGACCACGTTGCGTCAGGACAAAAAAAAAAGAAATAAAATGGAAAGCTGAGCTGTGGAGCTGGTACGAAACGGTATATTTTTAACGGCAACAGGTCCATTTCATATTTAATAAAGAGCAGTAGGTACACTTGTCTATCTATCCAGGGGCATCCAGGGGTGTGCTTCATATATAGCATTTTTTCCCCCACATTGGCCTGATTGAGCCCTATGAAGTCCGCCTAGCAACAAGTGGCAAACGTGTGACACCAGCAGGACCTCAAATCTAACATTTGTTTTGTTTTATTCATAAGTTTTGGACTGAATCAGGAAGGATTTGTGTTATAAATGAAACATCAGGCAGAACATATTTTATTATTTTTTCTCTTTAAGGGTGGAGGCTTCCAAATAACTCCAGCCGGATGAGGTGAATGGCAGCAGCGTGCACGTGGGTGCGCACGCGCTGGTGGGTTTTGATCCCTCTGGGTTTTCCTCTGCAGATCAAGGCCTTCACGGTCTCAGCTCGATGAACAGGTCATGACAGCCCATTAGCTCACACGCCATTGATCCTGTACTTTGGGCGCGTGCGTGGGCGCGGGCGTGCATTTTTGTGTTTGACAATCGATGCCCGTGTTTTATTGGCGGAGTTATTACTCGTTTCATTGAGTGCAAAGCAGAACGAAGCGTGACTGTGATAAAGTGAAATCCTGGGAACGGGTGCTCCTCCCCGATTTAATCAACACAATCAACGCACGCCACATTTTTATTTCTTATTCTTTTTTTCATCTAGTTAGCTAGCATTTGAACTATACAGGATGGATAGATACCATAAGAAAATTGAAATAAATGGTGAGGGAAAATAACATGTACACATTTGAAAATAAAAACATATGTAGAAAAAAATTACATTAAAAAAATTCAAATTAAAAAATAGATGACTATTTTTAGAGTTTAAATATAAATACTTGTTTTCATTTGGTACCATTTTTTATTGACAAATAATTGTAAGATTATGTGCAATATTTATTTAATATGTATTAATGCAAAATTCTAACTTTTATTTACGGTGTTGTGTACCATTAATAAAAATGTTTACTAAACTTTACTTACTTAAACTTTATTTAATATGTATATTCTTTTTTCTGTGTGAGTATTCAAATATTAGGAACTATCTCACAAACAGCTTTATGAAATATAGATACAAATTTATATAAATGTTTTTTTAATTTTGCATCTTTAAAGGAATACAAATATGATTTATATTATTGCAAATAAAAGATATATAGGAATACTAATTATATAGAGGCCACACGGTGGCTGAGTGGGTAGCATGGTGGCCTCACAGTCAGGAGGTTCAGGGTTCGAATCTCCGTTGGGCATCTCTGTGTGGAGTTTGCATGTTCTCCCCGTGCGTGTGTAGGTTTTCTCCGGGTACTCCGGTTTCCTCCCACATTCCAAAAACATGCATGTTAGGTTAATTGGTGACTCTAAATTGTCCATAGGTATGAATGTGAATGTTTGTTTGTCTATATGTGCTCTGCGATTGACTGGCGACCAGTCCAGGGTGTACCCCGCCTCTCGCCCAAAGTCAGCTGGGATAGGCTCCAGCTTCACCCTTTTTAAAAATGGGGACCACCACCCCGGTCTGCCAGTCCAGAGGTACTGTTCCCGACTTCCATGCAATGTTGTAGAGGCGTGTCAACCAACACAGTCCTCCAACATCCAGAGCCTTGATAAATTTCGAGCGGAACTCGTCTACCCCCGGAGCCTTGCCACTGGGGAGTAATTTATCTACCCCAATTACCTCAGCCACGAAATAGAACTGTCCACGTACGTATCCTCAGACTCTGCTTCCTCTATGGAAGGCATGTCAGTGGGATTGAAAAGGGCCTCAAAGTATTCCTTCCACTGACCAACTATATCCACAGTCGAGGTCAGCAAGCCCCCGTCCGCACTGCAACAGTGTGAACTGGGGGATGCTTCCCCTTCCTGAGGTGTCGGACGGTTTGCCCGAACCTTTTCGAGGCCGACCGAAAGTCGTGCTCCATAGCCTCAATGAAGTCCTCCCACACCCGAGTTTTCTTTTTTTTTTTTCCACATTTCGATGCCGGACCTGACCTGAAAACGGACGGGTGAGGGGTGGGGTGAGGGATATAAGAAAGGGTGCAGAAGAACCTCACAAACATATTTCAACCATATTATAAACAACCGTGATAATCAATTTTTCAGCAACAACCAGAACAGTCACAGAGCAAAATGAGCAAAAATACAGGGGAAAGAAGAAAAAAAAAAAAATATATATTATAATGATAATACTAATATTCATGTACACCCATTCATATACATATATATACATTTACACACACACAAACATATATACACATACATACATATATACACACACACATATATATATGCACATATTCGTACACGTATACATACACATACTGTGCACATACACATATCCATGCAGTACATACATACAAAAACACACATACAGTGTGCATATATATGTATACACACATACATACATACATATTTACTAATAATGATAAACATACAAGAAAAACAACGAGAAAAGAAACAGAACCTCTTGAACAATGACCATCCAAATGACACGTGCAACAAATCTACATTAAATCTACATTAGTCTGCAGTGACAGGATAACCGCATCATAGCGAAACAGAGAACGAGGAGATGCCCGTGGTGAACACCGCCATGCATCTCAAAACACGCTCCCTCCAAAAGTGAGGGTCCGACTAGGAAGACGCCGTAGCACGGCCCCGCAGCAGGCTCCCCACAGAGGGGAAGGCCCGACCCCGCCACTCCAAGAGGCAACCACGAGTCCACTCTGAAGAGGTGCAAGGGAGACCCGGCCCGCCACCGCCCGGCAGCTGAGCGGGGGCCACAGGGGGGGCCCGGCCGCCAACCGCCGGAACACCCGCCGGAGGCCGGCCAGCTTCGGGCAAGCAGGACAACCGCTCCCGAGCCCCCGGGCCCAGAAGCCACCCAACCTCCCAAAGCAGGGGCCATACCCAACACCCCGGGAGCTCCAGGCCACCCCAGACACAACTGCCGCGGGCCAACGCCTTCCCCAACGCCAGAGGCAGGCGCCCATAGAGGGCCAATGGGTCTACCCCTCCCTCTCACCCCCCGTTACCCGTCCACCCCAGCCCCAGTACCCAGACCAAACCCTGTTCCCATACTCACACATGCCACCACACATACACTTACACACCTACATTTTCACATATGCACCTGGATGTGCTACCCCCCCAATGCAGCGAGCAGCATC
>QODF01000124.1:665622-680156 GCA_024372805.1 Oostethus manadensis | reverse complement strand
CCCCCCGTGACCCGTCCACCCCAGCCCCAGTACCCACACCAAACCCTTTTCCCATACTCACACATGCCACCACACATACACTTACACACCTACATTTTCACATATGCACCTGGATGTGCCACCCCCCCAATGCAGCGAGCAGCATCACCGCGAGCTCCCCCGAGACACGGAGCCATACCATCATACCCGGCCGCCGGAAAATCCACAGAGTGCCGCTAGCAGGCAGGCACGCCGGCACTCCTCCCAGCACTGCCGCCGACTGAGACCCGGAGCCGAAACAACCCCCCCCCACCGCCCCCAGCCCCAAGGAGCGTCCAAGAAAACAGGGGTGTAATAGGACCCTCTTGTCCCCGCCTCCCCACCCAACTAAATGGGTTATGAAGTGTGAAATGTGTGTGTGTAGGCAATTAAAATTGAGGACCCGAAACTGCGTGACACCACTCCGCCGGCTGAGCACGGCTAAGTAGCTCTGCCCACCCTTTGACACAAGCCCCGCCCCCCAAAAATGAATGTGAGGTGTCCGTGAGTCTATGTATAGTGTATAAGTGTAATTAAAACTGGGGAGTTTGCGGCCCCCAGGGCATGACAGAAGGAGGTCATGTTTGTGACCCCCCCTCCCCCCCGCCACACCCCCGTGGAGCACGCGCACTCCCCAAAATCCTATGTGCTTATTTGTAGGGAGTGGGGGGGCGAGGGTGCAAGGGATATTAAGACTAGGAGGGATATTATATATTTTTTTCCCTCCCAGACGACGAGCCTTTGGGCAGTAGGCACCCCTGTTTCCCAGGACTCACCGCGGTGCAGGGGCCGGCACGAGGCGAGGCCCCGGACGCTCAGCGACCACAGCCTCACCCAAATGTTACACACTAGCCACCATGCGCGCCACTGTAGGAGACCCCGGCGGCCCACACCCCCAAACACCACCACCGCCATCCCCACCCCGTATCAGAGAGGAACCCGGGCAACACACCCCACCACTCGAAGAGGCAGCAACCATCCAGGCACAATCACACACCTCACCCCTCACCACTCCCCCCTGTGCCCACACCTCTGTTCAATCCCCTGCACCCAACATACGACATACAACATACACACAAACACACTGACACACACCTGCACTCGCGCACACAGACCCACACCCGCCCAACCCCCTGCACACTCCCCCAACCCTGGTCCTCCCAGGCACCAATCCGGCACCGGGACGCGCACCCATCCTCCCCCGCAGCAGCGAGTCCAGGCCAACCCAGATGCCCCCGGGGGTCAGATACATCCCCACTCGTAGGCAGAGGCAGCCCCCGGAACCCAGGGCCCAGGAGTGCCGCCCTACCCACACCCAGCCAGCCCAGCCAACCGGCCCGGGGCCCGACGGCCACGACCCAGGCCCCATCCCACGGTCCCCCGCCCCTCCGCCAACCGGTCGTCTCGGCACCAGACCTACCCCAGCCTCACAGAGATAAACACCGGTCCCCCGCAGAGCAGCGTAGCCCAGCCCCCCTCCCCAAGGGACCCCCAGCGGCCCGTATACCCCCGGCACCTCCGCCAGCCGCCCAACTCTCAGAGTGAAGTGAAAGAGCTAATCACCGGGGACCAGAGTGAATGAGAATGAAATTGATTGTTTAAAGAGCTAGACATTGTCTCACAAGAGATATGATCTAATAAAAGGTTCCTAAATTGGTTCATACTTAGATTGGCTTTTGTTTTCCAATTCATGAGAATAGTTTTCTTTGCGATGCATAACGCAGTAAGGACCATACGTGAGGTGTTATTATCGATATTGATGCCACCTAAATGGCCAAGTAAACACAATGTGGGGTGTGCTGGAATATTACATTTGGACCAAGTGGACAGCTCCTCACATATCTGAAGCCAAAACCTTTGGACAGGAGCACAATACCACACAGCATGTATATAGTTATCAACAGAGTTATTTGTGCACTGTGAGCAAATATTTGACTTTGTGAGACCCATCTTGAACATCCTTTGTCCTGTATAATGAGTCCTATGAAGAATTTTGAACTGAATCAGCTGTAGATTTAAGTTTTTCGTCATTTTAAATGTATTTGAACATATTTGTATCCATGTGTTTTGATCCAAATTACTGAGTAGGTCTGTTTCCCATTTTGCAGTCGGTAGGTGTATTAAATCTTCTGCTTTATTGTTAAGCCTATATATTTTTGATAATAACTTTGGGGCGCAGAGGTTACAGAATTCTGCCACCTTGGTTGGCATTTGCAGGTTCAATTGATTGGGCGTGTATTTTTTTCCTATTATAGATTTGATTTGGTGGTATTCTAAAAATTTGGTGCTGCTGATTCCATATTGGGAGGTGAGCGTATCAAATGACACAAACTTTCCTTCCACTATGATATTATCTAAGTGTTTTATCCCTTTGTTTTTCCAGAGAGAAAAGTTTATCATTATTTTATTTTGTAGGATGTCAGGGTTGTTCCAGATGGGTGTCAGCTTACATGGATAGAGGGAACATTTGTTTATTTTAAGAAATTCCCACCAAGCTGTCAGAGTGGAGCTGATGTTCATACTTTTGTAACATTTATGATGTTTAATGGTTGAACTGATGAATGGTAGATCACAGATTGCTAGATCATCACACAGTGCTTGCTCTATATCTAGCCATGGCTCGTCTGGATAACTCGGTTTGAGCCATTTGGAGACATATTGCAGTTGATTGGCTAAGAAATACTGAGAAAAGTCCGGAAGCTCTAAACCACCCCTGCCTTTGGTTTGTTTTAACGTATTTAAGCTGATACGTGATGGTTTGTCTTTCCAAAGGAATTTAGAGATATGGGAGTCCAGTGACTTGAACCAGTCAACCTTATTGAAGTGTGTCACGCGCTGCTCTAGGCTTTTCTGATCATGTCATGGTTCACCTCATCCCAGCATACAAACAACGACTAAGCTCTCCCAACCTACTGTTAGTACATCTAAAAAGTGGACAAGTGAGGCTGTGGAGGAGCTTCGCACATGTTTGGATATAACAGACTGGGAACTCTTCAAATCATCTACAAATAACCTGGACGAATACACAGACACAGTGGCGTTATATATTAAATTTTGTGAAGACAGCATAGTCCCATTTTACATCAGAGTGACCTTCAACAACGACAAACCGTGGTTCACACCCAGACTGAGACAGCTAAGGAAGGAGAAAGAAAAGGCCCACAAGAGTAACGACCCTCACTTCTACAGACAGCGCAAGTACCTATTTAGTAAGGAGGTGGAGAAGGATAAATCAAGGTACAACACACATATGAAGGAGAAGTCCTGGAGCAACAACTCCAACCAGACTATCAGCTCCCTCATCAAGAAGGCTCAGCAGAGGATGTACTTCCTGAGGCAGGTGAGGAAAGCCAAGCTGCCTGTCCAGACGATGGTGCAATTCTACACGGCTATTATTGAGTCCATCCACACCTCCTCCATCACTGTGTGGTTCGCTGGGGCTACTGGCAGGGAAAACACAGACTGCAGTGCATTGTGCACTCCGCCGAGAAAGTGATCGGCTGCAGCCTTTCATCTCTCCAGGACCTGTAAGTCTCCAGAACTCGGGGGCGAGCTGGCCGGATACTTGCTGACTCTTCCCACCCTGGACATGGACTATTTGAGCCACTCCCCTCTGGCAGAAGGTTACGGTGTGTTAAATAGTTCTTTTTATTTAATGCTCTATGTTTATTTAGGATTCTACGTCGCACTGAGTCGCCAAAGAAAGTTCCTAGTTCGTGAATTGTTCACTTACGATGGCAATAAGGTTTTTCCGATTCTGATTCTTATATATTGGGAGAAGGATGCTGAGCGTTGAACTACCTATTAGGAGGCCTAAAGGAAAACCTAAAAGGAGGTTTATGTAGTGAAAGGGGACATGAAGTTAGTTGCTGTGAAAGAGCAGGGACAGAGCAGAACACATACATTCATTCATTTTCTATGCCGCTTTTCCTCATGGCTTTGGGCGAGAGGCGGGGTACACCTTGGACTCAATCGCAGGGAACAAACAAACATTCACACTCACATTCATACCGATGGATGGCTTTGTAATTGCATATAAAGGCTTTTTCATTTATTGGATTTACCATCAGGCTCTGGTTCAGGCTCTACATTCGCCAATTAACCTAACATGCATGTTTTTGGAATGTGGGAGGAAACCGGAGTACCTGGAGAAAACCCAACCTCCCACGGGGAGAACATGCAAACTCCACACAGAGATTCCCAACAGAGATTCGAACCCTGAACCTCCTGACTGTGAGACTAATGTACTACCCACTCGACCAGAACACATACATATATACAGTACACACATACATATATACATATACATCTTTTCTTTTCTGCTTCTCTCTTCAGGGGTCGCCACGGTGAATCAATTGCCTCCATCTAACCCTGTGCTCTGCATCCTGCTTTCTAGCACCAGCTAACTTCATGTCCTCTTTCACCACATTCATAAACCTCCTTTTTGGTTCTTCCTCTAGGCCTCCTGCCTGGCAGTTTGAAGCTCAGCATCCTTCACCCAATATATTCACTATTCTTCCTCTGGACATGTTCGAACCATCTCAGCCGGGCCTCTCTGACTATATCTCCAAAACCTCTAACATGTGCTTCCCTTTAATTCTGGTCACAGCCAGAGAAAATCTCAGTATCTTCCTCTCTGCTACATCCAGCTCTGCCTCCTGTCTTTTCCTTTATGGCACTGTCTCTAGACCAGAGGTGGGCAAACTGCGGCCCGAAGTGTTTATTTCGGATTTTTTGACATGATGTATGAAATCCTCATCACCATCACCTCATCATCATAGTAACATCAAAAGCGACTTACCTCTCACTTCGTCCCGCAAGCTCTGTCAGTTTTGGGTGGATTTCGGTGGTGAGGAATGTAGTTCTGATCAGTTGCTGGGGTCACGGCAGTAAAGAGTTTAGTGTCTCAAAGCAATATGTGTTGAAAACAGTAATAAATTTGCATGGCAAACATGCCTCCCCAAAAAAATATCACCTCACGAATCGCTCTGCTCTACTTTATTGTCATCACCACTATGCGATCGCTGCGACGCATGAAAGGTGGGGCATACATGTAATTATCCATCCTGTAACAATAAGAATGTTGATAAATCTCCCAACAAATCCCGTGGTATTACCCATCACGGACATTGCTATTAGACAATTATCAATGTGGGAACCAAAGTAGCCAGGACGAAACAGCTTTGTGTGTGTAGTGCACACTTCAGCGAGGAGGATTACGTTCCTACACGGCCAGGACAGAGGAAGAAACGTTTTGAAGAGTTCTGCTGTACCTGCATCCCATGTAAGAACTTGCTGTACTAGCTAATTTGTTGTCAGTGTATTAGTACATTGTTTACAAGCTAACAGTATTGCAATTGGAAGGCTTTCAAGAACCAACAAGTAATGTTGTGTGCAGCAAATCACGAAATTTCCTATTGCTAGTGAAACTGCTACATAATATAATATAAAGATGGTCAGCAAATTTATACAGTGCATGCAGCATAGCACACAGCATTTGTATGCATACAGAATACAATATACATTCCAGCATAGACAACAAACTGTCAGCAAGTGTGGTCGTTTCCATGTTTCTATGTGCATGCTTTAAGTTTTAGCTGTATGTGAACTTCTGAAAAGCAAACACTGATGTAACAGTGTCATTTCTAAATCAGTCAAAATAACATTAAAATAATGCATGTAGGTATAGTCTAACAGAAAATATTTTTTTTATTGTAAGAATTGAGCTTTTATTTTGTAATCTACAACTCAACATTTTCTTTCATGTTTTCAAAGGCACACACCTTCTTTGCCTTGGCTGCAATGGCTCCAACAGCACACTAAGCACTTGTTCAAACCCTGATAAAGTGGACCTCGATTTTTCTGGACTCCCTCAGTAAACCCCTCGGAAGTCCAGAAATATAAGTGAATCTTGAAGGTGTCACAGTCATTTTCTTTTACCTTTGTCAAGACTTTACATTAAATTTACTTTTCTATCTTTATCATTACAAGTGATGTTGGTGTAAAGAAGGCAACAGCAGCAGTGTAAAAGAAAGCAAACCGGGACTTGCAGCCATGGATTGATCGTGCAGCTCATGGGGTGGAGATGAGAAGGTAATAATAATAATACATTTTATTTGTTAGGCGCCTTTCAAGGCACCAAAGGTGGCCTTACATAGTGACAAATACAATAAAACAGTTAAAAACATAAAATACAATTAAAAACAAATACATGATAAAAAGACAGTTATGATCACAGTGCATAAGCTTTTCTAAACAGATGAGTTTTGAGTTTGGTTTTGAAGTGTGGAAGAGAGTCAGAGTTGCGGAGGTCAGAGGGGAGGGTGTTCCAGAGCTGGGGGGCAGAGCGACTGAAAGCTCTACTCCCCATGGTGACGAGGCGGGCTGGGGGTACAGTGAACTGGAGAAAGGAGGAGGAGCCGAGTGACCGAGCGGGTGTAGCAATATGAAGGAGGTTGGTCAGGTATGGGGGGGCGAGGTGGTGTATGGCTTTGAATGTGAGCAGAAGGATTTTGTAGTGGATGCGTTGTGTGATGGGGAGCCAGTGGAGCTGTCGTAGGACTGGTGAGATGTGGTTTATGGAGGGTGTGTTTGTGATGATGCGAGCGGCGGAGTTTTGTACCTGTTCAAGTTTATGGAGTATTTTTGGGGGGAGATCAAACATGACAGTTGCAGTAATCGAGGCGGGAGGTGAGAGGCTATGAACAAGAACGGCGGTGGAATGAGGAGTGAGAGAGGGACGGAGACGGTGGATGTTCCAAAGGTGAAAGTAGGCGGAGCGAGTGATGCTGTTGATGTGGGACGTAAAGGAGAGCGTGCTGTCAAGGATGACACCCAGACTCTTTACCTGAGGGGAGGGGAAGATGGCGAAGCTGTCAAGTGAAAGAGATAAATCGTTGATTTTATTAAGGGTGATTTAGTGCCAACGAGTAGAAGTTCTGTTTTATTGCTATTTAGTTTGAGAAAGTTTGAAGTGAACCACGATTTTATTTCAGTGAGGCAGTTGGTCAGGGAGGTGGGTGGGAGAGAGGAGTTGGGTTTGCTGGAGATATAGAGCTGCGTGTCGTCCGCGTAGCAGTGAAAGTGGATAGAGTGCTTCCTGAAAATGTGACCAAGGGGAAGCAGGTAGATTATGAACAGTAGGGGGCCAAGGACAGAACCCTGGGGAGCACCAGATGTGACAGGGAAGGGGTGTGAGGTGAAAACTTGAGTTGAATGAACTGGGTGCAGTCTGAGAGGTAGGAGCGGAACCAGGTGAGGGGCGTGTTAGTGATGCCGACGGAGGAGAGTCTGTCCAGGAGGATGGGGTGTGAGATGGTGTCAAAGGCTGCACTGAGGTCAAGTAAAAGGAGAATGGATAATAAACCAGAATTAGCAGAAAGGAGAAGGTCATTAGTGATTTTGAGAAGGGCCGTTTCAGTGCTGTGGAGGGGAGATTGGAACTGTTCATACAAGTTATTTGAAGAAAGGTGGGTATGAAGTTTTGCAGCAACAGTTTTTTCAAGACGTTTGGAAATGAAAGGAAGGTTTGAGATGGGACGGAAATTATTGAGATCAGCAGGGTCAGAACCAGGTTTTTTGAGTAAAGGAGTGACAGCAGCAGTCTTAAGAAGGGAGGGTACAGAACCAGATGTGAGGGAGGCATGAATTATGTCGGTGATGAGGGGGGATAATGCAGGAAGGGAAGCTTTAATGAGAGCAGTGGGGAGTGGGTCAAGTTGGCAGGAGGATGTTTTAGATTTCTGTATAAGAGTGGAGATTTGTTTGACTGTTGGAATGGTAAAAGAGGAAAACAGGTGGGAAGGGGATGGAGGACATGGAACAGGTGCATTTGGAGCAGTGGAGGGAGTGAGTTGCTGATGGATATGGTGGATTTTTGAAGTGAAGAATGAAGCCAGGGTAATGCAGAAATCAGAGGAATACAGATGTGTTGGAAGTGAAGAAGGGGATTTAGAGATATTGGAGATAAGTGAAAAGAGTATCTTGGAGTTACCTTCATTTGTACTGATTAGACCGGAGTAGTAAGTGGATTTGGCACTGGAGATGGAGTCCTTGTAATGTAAAATATGCTTTTTGTACATGTCTTGGTGTATAGTGAGCCCGGTTTTTTTGTAGAGTCTTTCGAGCTGCCGGCCTTTTGCTTTTAACTGTCTGAGAGTGGGGGTGTACCAGGGGGCAGTGTGTGTGAAAGAGACAGATCGGGTTTTGAGTGGAGCTAGAGTGTTAAGAATGTTATGAAGATGGGTGTTGTAAGGTGTGAGTAACTCATCTGTTGTAGATAAGATGTCCACACTGGGGGAGATTACTGATGAGAAATGTTAAATTGTCCAGGTTATTATGGTTGATTTTACGGAAATTTGTGGTACGTGGTGGGTTTGATTTGTTAAAAGAGAGATTGACGTTGAATGAAAGAAGCACATGGTCAGTGTATGGAAGGTGGTCAGCTTTACAGTCCGTTGGTGTTACTCCAGAGCAGCAGATTAAATCCAAGATATGTCCTTTATTGTGGGTGGGAAAGTTAACAGATTGCTGAAGTCCAAAACTGTCCAGACAGGATGTGAAATCTTTAGTGAGAGGGTTATTGATATTGTCCATGTGAATATTGAATATCTCCAAGTATTATTACATTAGATGACAATGTGGACAGATATGCCAGAAGCGATGTAATGTCAGTGATAAAATCCTTGTTTGGCTTTGGAGGTCGGTAGAGAGTAGCTATAATGGTGGGAGTAGGCCCAGAGAGCTGAAGAACGATGGCCTCGAATGATTGACAAGAAGGCACTTTGACGGGCGATACCCTCCAGCTCTCGCGGTAGATCATCGCGAGGCCGCCCCCTCTGCCAGAAACGCGGGAATCCGCCAGGTAAACAAAACCCGGAGGAGTAGCTTCATTGAGAGGAGCGAAGTCATTTGTCTGCTGCCAGGCATAAGATGTCGAATCTACGGTCCACTAGGAGATCCTGGACAAGATGCCCCTTGCTCGTGAGAGAGCGGATGTTAACAAGGCCGTAGTGAACCGTAGCGCTGCTGAGGCTAACCGCCGCCGTGTTAGCGTTAGCCGACCTCGGGACCCGTGCTAACACTGTGTGATCTGCACGGCGTCCGGTGTTTCTAGACGGGCGGCGAGCAGTTGACCAGAATGACCTGATGGAGCCGGAGTCGTCCTATTGGAAGTACCGGCGCGCTATCCTTATAATGGCTGCGTCGCCCTGTCGAACCGTGATGTCATCGGTGGCCCGCTGCATATCCACACTCCGGACGGGTCTTCTATCTTTCGGCGCTTCTTTCGGATGACCAGGTTTTAGCAGCCATATTCAAAATCCCTTGAGATCCCTAACCCAAATCAGAAGCCACGGATGAACAAGGAAGTGCGCCTCTTAATTAAAAGGATAAAATGAAAACAAAGACACCATCCACCAGTCCGAGCCTGCAGGGCTACTTAAGGTAATGCTTACTTCATATAATTTTTTGTCACATGGACCTTAAGAACGTAAAACTCTAAAAAGGCTAATTTTAATTTCACACATAAAAAAATATATGTTTACACATAACATATTTTTCCAAAGCTCACTAAGTTGCCAAGATGTTTCATAGTTATGTTATTCCTTGTAAAAAGTGAGATTCAGAATACATTTTTTCTTATTTACTTGAGATTGTGATGTAAATGCTGGTGGTTATCATTTAGATGAAATCATGGGACAAACAATTAGTGAAATTTGCTAAACAGTGTCTGAATTTCCTCAAACAATAGGAATTGAGACGCTGGTGGACCTCAATCCTGTAACACATATGTGGTATCCACCGCTGGAAAGAGGATGGGCACAACTGTTACCACGATGACCTCAGTGTTGTTACGTTTTGGTTTCACCATAGTGACGACAACCCTGTGACAGGTCAGAGAATTGTATTTAACAATAATTGTTGCTATGCAGCGGCAGAAACAGCAGACCACCACACAAACAATGACAAGTGTAAAGCAACAAAAAAAGGAAGAAATGGCTGGAAAAGGGGTGTAGTGCTGTCAAGGCTATTGTACTCAATAAAAGTCTTGTGAGAGACCTAAGTAAAATGGGTATGTTGAAACACACATAGTTCACTAGTTCACACAGTTCAAAGTTAACATCTGTACATACTGTATTACTGTATACACCTTGTGTCACACCATGCTTTCACTGGATAAATCAATACTTTAGAAACTTTACGAGTTGTGAGTCCCCAGAGAAAAAACATTTAGAATCCCCTTTCACTGTCTAATCACAGGGCATTATATATAATTTCAGTCTTGTTATGTCACTTATGACACTTTCATATTTCTGTCTTCTAATTTTTTTTTCTCTTTTAGGTAATGTTTCACTGATTAATTTTACTGTTGATCCCTGAATTTACTAAATCCAAATTTGCTATATAGTTTTCAGATAGCATTTACTTTTTCTGTTACAACTTTGATGTGAGGATTTCTGCCATAATCTTATGACCCATAAGTTGAAAATGACTGGAAACTATCAGTTTATTCATGTTTTTACTAAAGTAATGCACATGTACGATTTTCATTTTTGTGATGTCCCTCATCCCTTCCAGGTAAAGAAAAATACAATGTGATTCATTCCAAACGATCCAAGCCGGATCCAAACAGGATTTTAGAAGAGACTTGGTGCAGCAAGTCATTCAACGGCAGCTGGATAAAAATGTCAGGCTTTCTGCTTGTCAGACGAGCAGCTCCACGTCCACTCATCAGTCAACATAGTGGCCAACGTTGTTCCCACTCCAAAACCAAACAAAGATGACTTGGTTGCACAACATGCATCACGTTTTCCATCAAAATATGCAGATGAAAGTTGCTGCAACAAGTCCAGGGCGTACACCGCCTCTCACCCAAAATCAACCATATCCACGGAACCCTACTGCAGACAAGCGGTATAGAAAAAGGATGGACGGAATCAACAAAGCTGCTGCTGTTTACTGGGAGAGTCATAGTTTTCTTTTACATTTACCAAAACTATTTTTTTCAGGCCCTGCTGACATGTTCTAGATACTGTACACTGTAGGGGCAAGCATGCCAATAAAATGTCTTTCTGACTGCTGCTGCTGATTATCTTATGAGTAATCACATCAGGTGTCATATCTTGGTGTCTTCAACAAGACAGAGACAAATTAAACCTACATACAGTATGTGCTATTTGCGTTTTTTATCCGTACTAGATGCCCGAGCCACCTCAACTGGCTCCTCTCGATGTGAAGGAGCAGCGGCTCTACTCTGAGCTCCTCCCGGATGGCCGAGCTCCTCACCCTATCTCTTAGGGTGAGTCCAGCCACCCTACGAAGGAAACTCATTTCCGCCGCTTGTATCCGCGATCTCATTCTTTCGGTCATGACCCATAACTCATGACCATAGGTGAGGGTGGGAACGTAGATCGATCGGTAAACAGAGAGCTTTGCCTTCCGGCTCAGCTCTCTCTTCACCACGACGGTCCGGTACAGCGACCGCATTACTGCAGACGCTGCACCGATCCGTCTGTCGATCTCACGCTCCAACCTTCCCTCACTCGTGAACAAGAACCCGAGATACTTGAACTCCTCCACCTGAGGCAAGACCTCACTCCCAACCCGGAGGGTACAGTCCACCCGTTTCCGACTGAGAACCATGGCCTCGGATTTGGAGGTGCTGAGTCTCATCCCAGAAGCTTCACACTCAGCTGCAAACCGCTCCAGTAAACGCTGAAGGTCACAGCCTGATGAGGCCATAAGGACCACATCGTCTGCAAATAGCAGAGACGAGATCCTAAGGTCACCAAGCTGGACTCCCTCAACACCTTGACTGCGCCTAGAAATTCTGTCCATGAAGATTATGAACAGAATCGGTGACAAAGGGCAGCCTTGGCGGAGGCCAACGTTCACCGGAAACAAGCTCGACTTACTGCTGGCAATGCGAACCAGGCTCCTGCTTCGATTGTACAAGGACCGAATGGCACGTAGAAGCGGACCATCAATCCCGTACTCCCGGAGCACCCCCCACAGGACACCACGAGGGACACGGTCGAATGCCTTTTCCAGGTCTACAAAGCACATGTAGACTGGTTGGGCAAACTCCCACATACCCTCGAGTACCCTTGCAAGGGTGTAGAGCTGGTCCAGTGTTCCGCGACCGGGACGAAAACCACATTGCAGCTCCTCTAACCGAGGTTCGACTAACGGTCGTACCCTTCTCTCCAGCACCCTGGAGTAGACTTTCCCAGGAAGGCTGAGGAGTGTGATCCCCCTATAGTTGGAACACACCCTCCGGTCACCCTTTTTAAAAATGGGGACCACCACCCCGGTCTGCCAGTCCAGAGGTACTGTTCCTGACTTCCATGCAATGTTGTAGAGGCGTGTCAACCAACACAGTCCTCCAACATCCAGAGCCTTGAGAAATTCTGAGCGGAACTCGTCTACCCCCGGAGCCTTGCCACTGGGGAGTGATTTGACTACCCCAATTACCTCAGCCACGGTGATAGAACTGTCCACGTACGTATCCTCAGACTCTGCTTCCTCTATGGAAGGCATGTCAGTGGGATTGAGAAGGGCCTCGAAGTATTCCTTCCACCGACCAACTATATCCACAGTCGTGGTCAGCAAGCCCCCGTCCGCACTGTAAACAGTGTGAACTGGGGGCTGCTTCCCCTTTCTGAGGTGTCGGACGGTTTGCCAGAACCTCTTCGAGGCCGACCGAAAGTCGTGCTCCATAGCCTCACCGAACTCCTCCCACACCCGAGTTTTTGCCTCGACCACCGCCGAAGCTGCGTGCCGCTTGGCCTGCCGGTACCTGTCAGCTGCTTCGGGAGTCCCGCAAGCCCAAAATGAATATAATTAATAAAATTAGTCAATAAACACTAATCTTCAATTAAACATTGAAACATCTAAAACAAAAGCAGTGCATTTGGTGATGGATGTTTTTCTTATGAGGTCCACCCCACATCAGAGAAGAACATTCCTGTTTTCTTTCTTCAAGACAAATGCATTGCTTGTTTCTACTGAGTATAATGAAATATTCTGTGAATTAACTGTGTGCACATGTCACTCAAGCACATACCTGCAGTCGCACTAGAGTATCCTTCACTGTGCCTATCATAATGAAATTCAAGACAAATGCATTACTTATTTCTACTGAACATAATTAACTATTCTATGAATTAACTAATTAATGTGCTTTTCTAGTGTGAACAGGCGTGTTGAAACACACTTGTATTTGTTAGTTCAGGATCGTGGATTCCTCAGCCTTCCTGGGAAAGTCTACTCCAGGGTGCTGGAGAGAAGGGCACGACCGTTAGTCGAACTTCGGTTACAGGAGCTGCAATGTGTTTTTTTCTGGTCGCAGAGCACTGGACCAGCTCTACACCCTTGCGAGGGTACTCGAGGGTATGTGGGAGTTTGCCCAACCGGTCTACATGTACTTTGTAGACCTGGAAAAGGCATTCGACCGTGTCCCTCGTGGTGTCCTGTGGGGGGTGCTCCGGGAGTACGGGATTGGTGGCCTGCTACTACGTGCCATTCGGTCCTTGTACAATCGAAGCAGCAGCCTGGTTCGCATTGCCAGCAGGAAGTTGAGCTTGTTTCCGGTGAACGTTGGCCTCCGCCAAGGCTGCCCTTTGTCACCGATTCTGTTCATAATCTACATTGACCGAATAGGCGCAGTCAAGGTGTTGAGGGAGTCCAGCTTGGTGACCTTAGGATCTCGTCTCTGCTATTTGCAGACGATGTGGTCCTTATGGCCTCACCAGGCTGTGACCTTCAGCGTTTACTGGAGCGGTTTGCAGCTCCAGAGTGTGAAGCTTCTGGGATGAGACTCAGCACCTCCAAATCCGAGGCCATGGTTCTCAGTCGGAAATGGGTGGACTGTACCCTCCGGGTTGGGAGTGAGGTCTTGCCTTAGGTGGAGGAGTTCAAGTATCTCGGGTTCTTGTTCACGAGTGAGGGAAGGTTGGAGCGTGAGATCGACAGACGGATCGGTGCAGCATCTGCAGTAATGCGGTCGCTGTACCGGACCGTCGTGGTGAAGAGAGAGCTGAGCCGGAAGGCAAAGCTCTCTGTTTACCGATCGATCTACGTTCCCACCCTCACCTATGGTCATGAGTTATGGGTCATGACCGAAAGAATGAGATCGCGGATACAAGCGGCGGAAATGAGTTTCCTTCGTAGGGTGGCTGGACTCACCCTAAGAGATAGGGTGAGGAGCTCGGCCATCCGGGAGGAGCTCAGAGTAGAGCCGCTGCTCCTTCACATCGAGAGGAGCCAGTTGAGGTGGCTCGGGCATCTAGTCCGGATGCCTCCCGGGCGCCTCCCTGGTGAGGTGTTTCGGGCATGCCCAGTCGGGAGAAGGCCCCCGGGAAGACCTAGGACACGCTGGAGGGACTATGTCTCACAGCTGGCCTGGGAACGCCTTGGTGTCCTCCCGATGGAGCTGGAAGAGGTCGCTGGGGACCGGGAAGTCTGGACTTCCCTACTGAAGCTGCTGCCCCCGCGACCCGGACCCGGATAAGCGG
>QODF01000124.1:643850-664499 GCA_024372805.1 Oostethus manadensis | reverse complement strand
GAGAAGTACAGGGAAGGTCAGAGGGAGCTGCATTGTGTTTTTGTAGATCTGGAGAAAGCTTATGACAGGGTGCCCAGAGCGGAACTGTGGTATTGTATGAGAAAGTCTGGAGTGGCAGAGAAGTATGTTAGAGCGGTGCAGGACATGTACGAGGACTGTAAGACAGTAGCGAGGTGTGCTGCAGGTGTGACAGAGGAGTTCCGAGTGAAGGCAGGGATCAGCTCTGAGCCCCTTCTTGTTTGCTATGGTGATGGCATCTTCCTTGCCCTTTGTGTTGACCTGTAAGTGCACCTTGGCTGAAGTTCTATTAACCACAGGAACACGTTATCTCCTTTCTTGTGAATGTTAGGAGAAAACATTCCAAACCCCCACTTTCTACCATCAATCTATCACTAATAACTATGAACTCTGTGACCTTTGCATTAAAAATAGAAGTTTACTATGAAACTATTACATTATGTGTATGTATTCTATCTCCAAGTGTGATTATATGTTTAGCAAACATGCAATTAAACATGGTGACACTATTCTCTTACAGCTATGTGGTGGTACTGTAATTTATTGGCGGTACTGGTAATAATTGGTCCTCCAGATAAATCTTTTGTCATAAACATTCCATTGTGCCTGGTACAGATTCCCACCGGAAATAACACAACCGTGAAAGATCTAAACAGAACTAAGTGAGAGGTATATTTTACAAACACTAATACAATTAAATGACTAAGTAGGCGCACTTGTGAAAATCCTTTTCCTGCATCATGGCAGTAGAAATTATTTCTTTATTAGTGTTAATGATGTGTGGTGCCAGTAAAATGTCCTCCAGGTGTGCCTGCTTGAGTGGTGTCAATGCGAAAGCTACTTGCCTACCTGGTGCACGTCGGATGCTGCAGTTCCACCAAGTCAAGTTACACACTGAGATATGAAAGAATCTTTCAACCAGTTATACTACCATCCCCCTTCTGAAAAAGGACAATACTCGAGAGTGTCATTTTTCAGCAACATCTAAAAAGAAGGGGGCAGCATAATCATGACGATGTAAATCAGATGCTAATGCAAGAGCCTATTTAAAGGAGATGAACGCCTCCTACGCCTCGGGTGTCCACTCCAGGAGAGCAGACAAACTCTCCATCCCTTGTGCGGTCACCAAGGCAAGGAGAGGAGACGTCAGCTCACCATAGACCGAAACAAACTGTCTGCTGAAACCTGCCAGACCCAGAAAAAATGTTTTTAACGGTTGCAGGACGGGGATGATGTATAATATTGCCACGGTGTGCTGCTGAGAAAAAAATCGCTAGACGCAGTACCACACGCCTCAAAAGGTAGGTAGGGCGGCAACACTGTAACTTAGCCTTTGTCACTTTGAACCCCGTCTCAGCCAGCAAATCAAGCAAACGTGCTGTGGCTTCCAAGCAGGAGTCAGCATAAGGTGCGACCAAAAGAAGGATCACCAGTACGAACCAATATGGTGCCTTCTGTGGACTGCAAAGATGACAAACACATCTTACGAACTGCGTCAAATGTTCCTGGTGACAAAATGAATCCCTGGAGCATTCAAGTATCTTTTAGTATATATTCTAGTATATTACTTCTAGTAAATTCCTTTTGATATTAAATTTAATTTAGAGGACCTAATTTGTAATGCACTTTCCAAATGGAGATTTTCCATGCAAAAGGTATTTTTCGCAGTTACACGGTGTCATGTGTCACGTCACCTTATCAACTTGACTTCCAGCTGTAATTACAGGAAGTAAAACATAGGTCAACTAAAGATATAGTAAACGCTTGTATTTGAACAATATATGTTGGTGCTGTTTGGAAATAATCAAGACTTGGTCTAGAGAGACATGACAATATTGATTTTTTAAAATTTGACTTTATTTTTTACTTTTTGTATAAGTTCAATAAGTTAAATTTCTAATACATTTCTATAAGTTTATAGCCATGAAACCCATTCAATAAGTTTTGTTGAATACTGTGTGCAATGACAACATTAATCTGTATATGTAAAACAGCAATGAAAAAAACAAAGTGTGAAATTTCAGCCTCATTTAATACAAAATAAATATTGCAAATCCCTTCAAATGACACATCTCTTCCAAGCAGAGATAAATAGTAGTGTAAGTATTTGTCACATGACTGCAGTGATGATGCTGTTTTTTGCATGAAAAAGTAAACAATCCCATACAGTCTTTTCAACACTCCAGGCGCAATGTTTCAAAGCAATCAAGTTACAAAGCAGCAAAGCAAATTAGGAACATACACATTTCTAACTGAAAGTAATGTAGCCGCACCAGGGCACAAGCCAGTGTATTATTGTGTAAGCCTGGATAAATACAGAGGGTTGTGTCAGGAAGGGCATCCGACATAAAACTTTTGCCAAACTAGAACATGCGAAACAAATGACTTCCATACGGGATCGGACGTGCCCTGGGTTAACAACGCCTGCCACCTGTGCTGTTTCATCGACAGGGTGCCGGTGGAAATTGGATTACTGTTGGTCAAAGAAGGAGGGGAGGAAGGTGTGTGCGTAAGAGGAGAGAGAAAAGGAATGCCAAGAGTCAAGAAGTAAGAGTAGGAACTTTGAATGTTAGAACTATGACAGGAAAACATGATGCAGATGAGAAAGGTAGACAGAATGTGTGTCCAGGAGACCAGGTGGAAAGGTAAGTAAGGCTAGAAGCTTAGGAACAGGGTTCAAGTTGTTCTATCATGGTATAAATAGAAAGAGAAATGGAGTAGGGGTGATTTTGAAGGAGGAGTTTACTAGCAATGTCCTGGAGATAAAAAGAGTGATGACCCTGAAGTTAGAAATTGAAGGTGTGATGTTCAATGTTGTTAGTGGGTATGCTCCACAGGTAGAATGTGAGATGGATGAGAAAGATAAATTCTGGTCAGACCTGGATGAAGTGATGCAGAACATCCGTAGAAGTGAGAGAGTTGTAATTGGTGCTGACTTCAGTGGACGTGTTGGTGCAGGAAACAAATGAGGAGGCCATGGGCAAGTTTAGTATCCAGGAGAACGCCGATGGACAGATGGTGGTTCACTTTGCAAAAAGGATGGAAATGGTTGTAGTGAATACTTTCTTCCAGAAGAGACAGGAACATAGGGTGACCTATAAGAGTGGAGGTAGGAGCACACAGGTAGACTACATCTTGTATAGAAGGTGTGACCTGAAGGAGATCGGTGACTAGAAAGCAGTGGTATGTGAGTGTAGCCAGACAGCATAGGATGATGGTGTTGGACGACTCTAGTGGTGAGGAAGATTGAGGGTAAAGGCAAAGCAGAGGACAAGATGGTGGAAGCTGAAAAAGGAGGAGTGTTGCGTGACTTTTAGGAAGGAGTTGAAAAAGCCTATGGGTGGCCAGGAAGTTCCTCCAGATGACTGGACAACTACAGCTACTGTGATCAGGGAAACGGGTAGGAGAGTACTTAGTGTGTCATCTGGAAAGAAAGTAGATAAGGACACTTGGTGGTGGAATGAGGAGGTGTAGGAGTGTATACAGAGTAAGTTGTTTAACAGGATTTTAGACAGTGAGAAGATGCCTGAGGAATGGAGGAGCAGTGTGCTAGTGCCCATTTTTAAGAACAAGGGAGATGTGCAGAGTTGTGGCAACTATAGAGGAATAAAGCTGATGAGCTATACTATGAAGTTATGTTAAGTTAGCTATCTGGGAGGAACTCAAAGTATAGCCGCTGCTCTTTCACATTGAGAGGAGCCAGTTGAGGTCGCTCGGGCATCTAGTCTGGATGCCTCGCGGATGGCTCCCTGGTGAGATGTTCCAGGCATGCCCAACCAGAGGAAGACCCAATGAAAGACCTAGGACATGCTGGAGGGATTATGTCCCACAGCTGGCCCGGAAATGCCTTGGTGTCCTCCAGGTGGAACTGGAAGAGGTGGCCGGAGACCAGCAAGTTTGGGCTTTTCCAACTGAGACAACCAAGAAATGCTAATGAATTGTGGAATGTTGTTAAAGAATATTGGAGTGGAATAAAAGCTGAAAGGTGCCACATGTCTGTTGATTCCATGCCACACAGATGTGAAGCAGTTATTAAAAAAACAAAAAAATAGTTTAATTATTCACAGGATTTCCAAATCCTAGAAACAATAGTTTTGAGTTTGTAAAGTCAATGGCAAACACTGCTATTTTCTGAACACACCCCTTTCACCTAATTTCCCAATTAGTCACATTGTCATTGACTGGTGTATTTTTTCTTACAATTAGAGCATTTTATTCACATTATGTCCATTTTCAGCAGAAATCATAGGGGTCTATTACTGATTTTGTAATTTTTCTGTTTGAATGGCTTAAATTTGAGGTTCTCATTTTTGTCGACTCACAATTATTTGTCCATTTGATGCACACGCAGCAATGAACAAATCTGTCTTCTTTCAGCTTCATTCTCCTTGCGCAGTGAGGCATTCAGGTGCACTTGTAATTGTGTTTGACACCAATTATTTTTTTTATTCACATACCCCCTATTGCATTTTGCATACCCCATTTTGGAAATTTATGATTTAGGCCATTATAACACCTGACTTAGTTTTTGGGCCCTGGTAAATGCAGGAGATGTAAAAATATTTATCGCGGGTCTTTAAACCCTGCAACTGTCAAATTCTAATGATTGCAGGACTACCGGCTAAATGTATTTCTGCGGCAGCAGTGGAACGACCCTCGGCTGGGTTACAAAGAGTACCCGGACGACTCGCTGGACCTGGACCCCTCCATGCTGGACTCTATTTGGAAGCCCGACTTATTCTTCGCCAATGAAAAGGGAGCAAACTTCCACGAAGTCACCACAGACAACAAACTGCTGAGCATATTTCAGAACGGAAATGTCCTCTACAGCATCAGGTGACGCCCACTACAATTTGCATGCATTATATTAATACAGTCTAGTCCCACACCCCCTTTTCATATGATTCGGTTTTTGTACACTGTTTTAGTCATGGTAATAAGCAAACCCATTTATTGTACAGTATATGATATACTGTATTCTGCAAAATCAAGTGCCCAAACGAATGTCCATCATCCATTCTTCATTTATAATTATTTGACATTGTTTTACCATAACAT
The DNA here is from genome assembly GCA_024372805.1 of Oostethus manadensis. Lineage (NCBI taxonomy): Eukaryota > Metazoa > Chordata > Actinopteri > Syngnathiformes > Syngnathidae > Oostethus > Oostethus manadensis. Next base: position 659,423 of record QODF01000124.1, on the reverse strand, counting down.
AACTAGCTTTTTTCCAAGTTTTTCATATTTGAGTGTCTGCAACAGATTAATTGGATTTACATTATTCCCTGTGTAAAATGTTTCCTCGGTTTATGTGTTTCCGTCCGACATTGTAGGAATTGATGAAAACCGATATTCCACTGTATATACAGTATACTCCTATTGTGGGATTTTGCTTCAAAACACTACAGTCATTAGGTTAGTAATTCCCCATCACTGTGCCGTAGCACATGTGTGCCATACAATTACCCAATTCACCTAATTAGTCCGAAAATTATGATTAACTTAAACAAATAATGCATCTTTGTTCAGCTATCAATGCCAGCAATATAGTGGCAGGTCCACTAGATGTCAGAAAGTGTATAATGTATCTTTCAATCAAAACTAAAGGCTGTTTTTAAAAACTGGGCTTGTGTGGCAGAATGGGGAGGTATAGCTTTTAACAGCTTGCGTCCTACTAGAAAATCATAGCAGTGGCTACAGTACCGAAATCGAACAATGCCAACCCAGGAATTTCACCCGGAGGAGTTAGGAACCTCCCGGCACACAGGTACACATCACTGAAAGGCAGGAGACTGTTCAATTTGATTTTAACAAGTTTATTATTACAATAGAGATGAACCTTATTTTGTAAAACATAAAATAGTAGCTTGTACCTACAAATATAGCTTGTCCAACCATACACACTATCAATACCACTAGGAGCTGAACTAGGCCTCACCAGTGCAGGGAGCAGAACCAATGGGACATTAACCTAAACGGCAAAAGGAAGCAAAAGAAAAACACCCAACACAGACACAATACAATAGGGAAATAGTGCACCACGAACCATAAGGAGACCACCACCAGGGTATCCACCACCACTAACACCGGATCAGCAGTCAGCTCCTAGGACAGATAGACATTATCAATACTGTGTATACAGCAGGGAAACGTCCACAACACATTCCCTCCACACACACAATGGCAACGAGTAAAAACAGTTCAACGGTACACAGAATAATGTCCCCACGGCTGTAAGGAGCAGTCTTTTAGCTATGCACCATCCACAGGGCCCAGCAAAAGCTCTTCTATGGCGGCACCCAGTTGCATGCCTTGGCCGGCAAAGGAACGGGTGGCCGACAACACCACTCGTCAGAAGCGGACCAGGGTTGTCTAATACAGGATCATGCACAACGATACCTTGATCGCAGCAACGAGCAGGAACCAAATGCAGCGGCAGCGCCGATGCTAGGTAGGGCAAAACAGCAGCGTCTGAAGTGACAAAGTGGAGGACAATTTATTTGACGACAATATTAAAACTCCCGCAGCAACGACAGGCATTACTTACCACTCTGAGCTGCAATACGGCTCCTGAAAGAGGGAGAAGCTCAACTAGAGCTACACTGGTTGCCTGTAGCAGTGAGAAGCTATGTTACCGTAGCTATGTTACCTATGCTACCGTAGCCCTGAGTCCGCAAAACAATCTTACCCACGTCGTCTTAACGGGAGACGCCGGTCTGCATGTTAGTGCGTGATTGTCCGTGCTAGAAATACAAATTACATTTAGCGTTCAAGCACTGGCCTTTCAAACAGCCCAAAGCGTGGCCTCATACGCGCTGTGAGGCGAAGTCGAACACGGAAATGTAATGCCAGTAGGCGGGCAGATGCGTGAGGTTACAGGTCAAACGTTCAAAACAATGGCACTTTTAAGAGACTCGTAGGCCACGCGATGACCAATGAGAGCTCAGCCCTTAATTGAAAGGCCCGCCTCCAAGTGCGTAATGCCACACTTGTATCTAATCTCATATAGTTGTACCTAATGTACCTAATTAAGTTTCCAGAGGCCTATTACATTCCGTCTACATAATTATTATTACATATTGTTCATGAATTAAACAAATGCTTCTTGTCATAATATCCTGCCTGCATGGTTTTTCCCTCGAGTTCAGCTGAGCTGTAATTGGGTTAACAGTCTGATCATGTTATAATAACGGTAGGCTAAATTAAGTCACTTGAGTGGCACTAGAATGTGTGTATAGCGTAAGAATACGCAGAAATATGCATTTACCAAAAGAACATTGTAACATTGACATGGTAGCAGTAAAATTCTGTGGCATTTCATATGAATAATATAAAAACAATAGTGGGGTACCAACAATTTGTGGAGGCTTCCATTCATGCATCCATTTTCTATATCACTTACCATTAGGGTTGCGGGGGAATGCCTTACCTAGTCCACTTCAGGCGAGAGTCCCTGGACTGGATGCCAGTCTATCGCAGGTCACACATATACGCAAATACGTACAGTATATGTATACATGTGTACATATGTGTGTGTGCTCGTGTATATATATCAGGGTAGCCAATCAATAAAAATATTTGACCGCGATTAATTGCATGTTTTCTGTAGTTAACTCATAATGAATCACATTTAATCACAGGTACTTTACACTATTTGTAAATATGCTAATATAATTCATCTCATATTCTCTATATTACTTATATTATGAACTCTTTTAATAACTTATAACTTAAACTCCTCCACTTGAGGCAGGGCCTCATCCCCGACCCGGAGATGGCACTCCACCCTTTCCCAGGCGAGAACCATGGACTCAGACTTGCTGATTCTTATTCCAGCCGCTTCACACTTAGCTGCGAACCGAACCAGGGAGAGTTGAAGGTCACTGCTCGATAAAGTCAACAGGACCACATCATCTGCAAAAAGCAGAGATCGAATCCTGCGGCCACCAAACTGGAACCCCTCAACGCCCTTGCTGCGCCTAGAAATTCTGTCCATGAAAGTAGTGAACAGAATCGGTGACAAAGGGCAGCCCTGGCGGAGTCCAACCCTCACTGGAAACGGGTCCGACTTATTGCCGGCAATGCGAACCAAACTCTGACACCGGTCATACAGGGAACGAACCGCCTGGATTAGGTGGTCCGATACCCCATACTCCCGGAGCACTCCCCACAGTATTCCCCGAGGAACACGGTCGAATGCCTTCTCCAAGTCCACAAAACACATGTAGACTGGTTGGGCAAACTCTCATGCACCCTCAAGGACCCTGCCGAGAGTATAGAGCTGGTCCACGGTTCCACGACCAGGAGAAAAACCACACTGCTCCTCCTGAATACGAGATCCTCCTCTCCAGAACCCCTGAATAGACCTTACTGGGAAGGCTGAGGAGTGTGATCCCACAAAAGTTAGAATACACCCAACGGTCCCCCTTCTTGAAAAGCGGGACCACCACCCCGGTCTGCCAGTCCTGGGGCACCGACCCCGACGTCCACGCAATGCTGCAGAGTTGTGTCAACCAAGACCTGCCCATAGCATCCAGGGCCTTAAGGAACTCCAGGCGGATCTCATCCACCCCCAGGGCCTTGCCACCAAGGAGCTTTTTGACCACCTCGGTGACCTCAGCCCCAGAGATAGGCGAACCCCAGGCACTGCTTCCATGTTGGAAGGCGTGTCGGTGGGATTGAGGAGGTCTTCAAAGTATTCCCTCCACCGGTCCACAACATCTCGAGTCGAGTTCAGCAGCACACCGTCCCCACCATACACGGGGTTGACTGTGCACTGCTTCCTCCGCCGAAGACGGCAGATGGTGGTCCAGAATCTCTTTAAAGCCATCTGGAAGTCGTTTTCCATGGCCTCTCCGAACTCCTCCCATGTCCGGGTTTTTGCCTCAGCGACCGCCAGAGCTGCAGACCGCTTGGCCTTCCGGTACCTGTCAGCTGCCTCCAGAGTCCCATGGGCCAAGACGGCCTGAAATGACGCTTTCTTCAGCTTGACGGCGTCCCATTTCCACTGGTGTCCACCAACGAGTTCTGGGATTACCGCCATGACAGGCACCGACCACCTTACGGCCACAGCTCCGATCGTCCGCATCGACAATGGAGGCACAAAACATCGTCCACTCGGATTCAATGTCCGCCGCCTCCCTCGAAACAAGGTCAAAGCTCTCCCGCAGGTGGGAGGTAAAACTCCTTCTGACAGGGGACTCTGCCAGGCGTTCCCAGCAGACCCTCACAATGCGTTTGGGTCTGCCAGGTCTGACCGGCATCCTCCCCCACCATCGGAACTAACTCACCACCGGGTGGTGATCAGTTGACAGCTCCGCCCCTCTCCTCACCCGAGTGTCCAAAACATGTGGTCGCAAGTCTAACGACACAACCACAAAGTCAATCATCAAACTGCGGCCCAGGGTGTCCTGGTGCCAAGTGCACATGTTTACACCCTTATGCTTGAACATGGTGTTCGTTATAGACAATCCGTGACGAGCACCAAAGTTTAATAACAATACCTCGCTCGGGTTAAGATCAGGGGGACCGTTCCTCCAAATCACACCTTTCCAAGTCTCACTGTCGCTGCCAACATGAGCATTGAAGTCACCCAGCAGAACAAGGGCATCCCCCGAGGGAGCACTCTCTAGTACTTCTTCTAAGGACTCCAAAAAGGGCGGGTATTCTGAACTGCCGTTTGGTGCATAAGCGCGAACAAAAGTCAGGACCCGTCCCCCCACCCGAAGGCGTAGGGAAACTTCCCTCTCATTTACTGGGTTAAACTCCAACGTGCAGGCTTGGAGCCGGGGGGCAACAAGAATTGCCACCCCTGCTCGTCGCCTCTCATTGCTGGCAACACCAGAGTGGAATGAAGTCCAGCCCCCCTCGAGAGGACTGGTTCCAGAGCCCTTGCCGTGTGTTGAGGTGAGTCCGACTATATCTAGCCGGAATTTCTCCACCTCACACACCAGCTCAGGCTCTTTCCCCGCCAGAGAGGTGACATTCCACGTACCGACAACTAGCTTCTGTAGCCGAGGATCGGACCGCCAAGGCCTCTGCCTTCGGCCGCCACCCAGCTCTGTTTGCACCCGACCCCTTTGGCCCCTCCCACGAGTGGTGAGCTCATGGGAGGGGGGACCCACGTTACCTTTTCGGGCTGTGCCCGACCGGGCCCCATGGGTGCAGGCCCGGCCACCAGACGCTCGGCATCGTGCCCCGCCTCCGGGCCTGGCTTCATAGGGGGGCCCCGGTGACCCGCGTCCAGGCGAGGGAAAACGAAGTCCAATTGTATTGTTCATCATTAGGGTCTTTTGAGGTCTATTATGTTTTATATTTTATTATATTATACGTATATAATATATATCTATCTGTATTATATAATGTCTATAATATCTATATGTATTATATTGTATATAATATTTATGTATTATGTTGTATATGTATATAAAATATAATATTGTATATATAATATATTGTATATATTATATACAATAATATGTATATTATTGTATATAATATCTATATGTATTATATACTGCTAAAAAAATGAGAGGAACACTTTTTAATCAGTGTATATTGATCTGGTCAGTTGAGTAGCACAGGGGATTGGTAATCAGTTAGCTGCTTTGTTGTCAATGAAATCAACAACATGTACATGAGACAACAATGAGACAGACCCCAAAACAGGAATGGTTTTCCAGGTTGAGGTCACTGACTCCTCATCTCTTTTGGCTGATTTTTTACTGACTGACTTTCTACTGCAGTAGTTTTTCATTTGGCTTGGATGAATATCTCTGTTGATAGCATGGTGCGGTACCTGGACGCTGCAGAGGTTGCACAAGTAGTCCAACTCCTCCAGGATGGCACTTTAATACGTACTATTGCAACAAGCAATTGGTATGTATTGGGAGCAAGTGTCTCCCAGAACAGTCTCAAGAGACAGGTAGTAAGTTATTCTAGGAGAGATGGACAGGGCCGTAGAAGGTCCTGAAACCCTCGGCAAGATAAGTATCTGCTCCTCCAGCAGGCCACTGAGGGTGACCATGAGGGTGGCCTGAGGGTCCAACATCCTGTAGTGGGCCCTGTGCTCACTGCCCAGCACCATAGAGCTTGATTGGCATTTGCCATAGACCGCCAGAGCTGTGGAGAACGTTATGCTGCCTGAAACATCATTCAGCATGACCGGTTTGGTGGTTGGTCAGTATTGGTCTGAGGAGGCATATCCCTGGAAGGACCCACAGACCTCTACAAGTTAATAGCACCCTGACTGCTATTAGGTATCGGGATGAAATCCTTGGACCCATTGTCAGAACCTACGCTGGTACAGTGGGACTTGGGTTCCTCCTGGTCCACGACAATGCCTGACCTCATGTGGCTAGAGTATGCAGGCAGTTCCTGGAGGAAGAAGGTATTGATACCATTGACTAGCACCCCAGCAAAACTTTTGACAATCCTAATCGGCGTTAGAGCGCGTGGGGTTTGAGTTGGTTGTATGCACTGCCGCTACCTGTCACATGAGTTTACCCTTAATCCACCGCCCTGGCTGTTGGCGAGGGTTTCACCCTGCCTCTCCTTGCCCCTTAAACCTGTTTTATACTGGACCTCCATCTGCCGTCTCAGGAGGGGGAAGCAGTGCACAGTCAACACCGTGTATGGTGGGGACGGTGTGCGGCCGAACTCGACTCAAGATGTTGTGGACCGGTGGAGGGAATACTTTGAAGACCTCCTCAATCCCACCGACACGTCTTTCAACATGGAAGCAGTGCCTGGGGACTCTGAGGCGGGTTCTTCTATCTTTGGGGCCGAGGTTACCAAGGTGGTCAAAAAGGTCCTTGGTGGCAAGCCCCGGGGGTGAATTAGATCCGCCCGAAGTTCCTTAAGGCCCTGGATGCTGTGAGCATGTCTTGGTTGACACGACTCTGCAGCATCGCGTGGACATCGGGGTCGGTGCCACTGGACTGGCAGACCGAGGTGGTGGTTCCACTTTTCAAGAAGGTTGACCGGAAGGTGTGTTCTTTTTTTTTTTTTTTGTCTTGTCCAGCATCATAACAGCTGAATGGGAGTCAAGCTGCCTTTAAATGCTGAGCAAAATTTATTTGCCAAGGGAAACTTCATAATTCAAATGAGTCTCCCTTGACATTTGACTGCGTTTATTATGAATTTTGTTGCGCCACATTTCGATGCCGGACCTGACCTGAAAAGGGACGGGTGGGGGGTGTGGTGGGGGATATAAGAAAGGGTGCAGAAGAACCTCACAAACATAATTTAACCATGTTATAAACAACCATGATAATCACAATTTCAGCAACAACCAGAACAGTCACATAGCAAAATAAGCAAAAATACAGGGAAAGAAAATAATAATAATAATAATAATAATAATAATACTAATAATATATATATATATACAAATATATATATATACACATATACATATGTATATACATATACATACACATACACACACACACACATATATATACATATATATACACACACACACACATATACATATGTATATACACATACATACATACATATACACATATTCGTACACGTATACATACACATACTGTGCACATACACATATCCATGCAGTACATACATACATACACACACATACAGTGTGCATATATATGTATACACACATACATACACATGTACCAATAATGATAAACATACAAGAAAAACAACGTCAAAAGAAACAGAACCTCTTGAACAACGACCATCCAGATGACACGTGCAACAAATCTACATTATATCTACATTACTCTGCAGTGACAGGATAACTGCATCAGAGTGAAACAGAGAATGAGGAGATGTTCGTGGTGAACACAGCCATGCATCCCAAACCACACTCCCTCCAAAAGCGAGGGTCTGACGAGGAAGACGCCGGAGCACGGCCCCCCAGGAGTCAACCGCGAGTCCACTCCGAAGAGGTGCAAAGGAGACCCGGCCGGACTCCACTCGCCAGCCGAGCAAGGGCCACAAGGGGGGCCCGGGCACCAACCGCTGGAACACCCGCCGGGGACGGGCCAGCTTCGGGCAAGCAGGACAACCGCCCCCGAGCCCCTGGGCCCATAAGCCACCCAACCCCCCAAAGCAGGGGCCATACTCAACACCCCGGAAGCTCCAGGCCGCCCCAGACACAACTGCCGCGGGCCATTGCCTTCCCCGACACCAGAGGCAGGCGCCTGTAGAGGGCCCATGGGCACGCAGCCGAAACTGCGTGACACCATAAGCAGAACCCTTCTGCCGGCTGAGCACGGCCCACCCTGTGACACGAGTCCCGCCACCCCAAAATGAATGTGAGGTGTCTGTGAGTCTATGTATAGTGAATAAGTGTAATTAAAACTGGGGAGTTTGCGGCCCCCAGGGCATCACAGAAGGAGGTCATGTTTGTGACCCCCCCCCTGCAACACCCCCATGGAGCACCCGCACTCCAGAGCAGCGTAGCCCAGCCCCCCTCCTTAAGGGACCCCCAGCGGCCCGTATGCCCCTGGCACCTCCGCCACCCGCCCAACTCTCAGAGTGGAGTGAAAGAGCTAATCACCGGGGACCAGAGTGAATGAGATTGGTCCAATTGATTGTTTAAAGAGATAGACATTGTCTCACAAGAGATGTGATCTAATAAAAGGTTCCTAAATTGGTTCATACTTAGATTGGCTTTTGTTTTCCAATTCATGAGAATAGTTTTCTTTGCGATGCATAACGCAGAAAGGACCATACGTGAGGTGTTATTATCGATATTGATGCCACCTAAATGGCCAAGTAAACACAATGTGGGGTGTGCTGGAATATTACATCTGTATCAAGTGGACAGCTCCTCACATACCTGAAGCCAAAACCTTTGGACAGGTGCACAATACCACACAGCATGTATATAGTTATCAACAGAGTTATTTGTGCACTGTGAGCAAATATTTGACTTTGTGAGACCCATCTTGAACATCCTTTGTCCTGTATAATGAGTCCTATGAAGAATTTTGAACTGAATCACCTGTAGATTTTTTAGTTTTTCGTCATTTTAAATGTATTTGAATATATATATATATATATATATATATATACATGGATATATATATATATATATATATCCATGTGTTTTGATCCAAATTACTGAGTAGGTCTGTTTCCCATTTTGCAGTCGGTAGGTGTATTAAATCTTCTGTTTTATTGTTAAGCCTAAATATTTTTGATAATAACTTTGGGGCGCAGAGGTTACAGAATTCTGCCACCTTGGTTGGCATTTGCAGGTTCAATTGATTGGGCGTGTATTTTTTTCCTATTATAGATTTGATTTGGTGGTATTCTAAAAATTTGGTTCTGCTGATTCCATATTGGGAGGTGAGCGTTTAAAATGACACAATGTTTTCTTTCCACTATGATATTATCTAAGTGTTTTATCCCTTTGTTTTTCCAGAGAGAAAAGTTTACCATTCTTTTATTTTGTAGGATGTCAGGGTTGTTCCAGATGGGTGTCAGCTTACATGGATAGAGGGAACATTTGTTTATTTTAAGAAATTCCACCAAGCTGTCAGAGTGGAGCTGATGTTCATAATTTTGTAACATTTATGATGTTTAATGGTTGAACTGATGAATGGTAGATCGCAGATTTCTAGATCATCACACAGTGCTTGCTCTATATCTCGCCATGGCTCATCTGGATAACTCGGTTTGAGCGATTTGGAGACATATTGCAGTTGATTGGCTAAGAAATACTGAGAAAAGCCCGGAAGCTCTAAACCACCCCTGCGTTTGGTTTGTTTTAACCTATTTAAGCTGATACATAATGGTTTGTCTTTCCAAAGGAATTTAGAGATATGACTTGTGACTTGAACCAGTTGGAGGATGGTTGGGTGGGTATCATTGAAAACAAATAATTAATTTTCGGTAGAACCATCATTTTGACGGCAGCCACTCTCCCCACGAGTGATATGGGAAGACGTCTCCACCGCAAAAGATCACCCTCAGTTGTTTTCAAAAGTTGAACGTAATTCAACTGTCAGCTCTGACAACTTGGGTGAAATGTTTGTACCCAAATATCGGATATTCCCTGTCCGTATTATGGCATCAGGTATACCCTGAAAGTGACAGTTAATGGGTAGAACTGTGGTCTTAGACCAGTTAATAGAGTAATCAGACACTGATGAGTACTTGTTTATAGGTTTGAATCGTGCGGGAGAGGGAAAAAGTAATACATCATCAGCGTAGAGACTTATTTTGTGATCCATATCTCTGGTGCGGATCCCTTTGATTTCTTCATGCTGTCTGATGGCCGCTGCTAAGGGTTCGATAAATATGGAAAACAGTGAAGCGGACAGCGGGCAGCCCTGCCTTGTGCCTCTGTGAAGGCTAAAGTTTGAAGAAGTTTGATCATTGGTCCTCACACATTCATGTGGGTTGGTATAAAATATTCTGATCCAATCAATAAAACGCGGTCCAAACCCAAATTTATTTAATGTCCTGAATAGAAATTTCCAGTTTACCCTGTCAAATGCTTTTTCTGCATCTAGAGAAAGGATGATAGTTACCAAATGCTGTATGTTAGAATGGGCCGCACAGTGGCTGAGTGGTTAGCACATTGGCCACACAGTCAGGAGATCTTGAAAAACCTGGGTTCAAATCTCCGTTGGGCATCTCTGTGTGGAGTTTGCATGTTCTCCCCGTGCGTGTGTGGGTTTTCTCCGGGTACTCCGGTTTCCTCCCACATTCCAAAAACATGCATCGTTAGGTTAATTGGTGACTCTAAATTGTCCACAGGTATGAATGTGAGTGTGAGTGGTTGTTTGTCTATATGTGCCCTGCGATCGACTGGCGACCAGTCCAGGGTGTACCCCGCCTCTCGCCCAAAGTCTGCTGGGATAGGCTCCAGCATCCCCGTGACCCTAATGAGGATAAGCGGTATAGAAAATGAATGAATGTATGTTAGAATAATCTATGAGGTTAATTAATCTACGTGTGTTAGTTGAAGAGCGTCTACCTTTAATAAAACCTGTTTGGTCTGGATGGATTATGAAAGAAGTTATTTTCTCTAACATTCTAGCCAAAGCTTTACTGATTATTTTAAAATCTACATTAATTAAGGAAATTGGGCGGTAGCTAGATGGGAGTGTGGAGTCTTTTCCTGGTTTTAATAAGAGAGTACTATTAGCTAAGTTCATAGTTGGAGGCATTTTATTTTTCTCCTTTATTTATAATAACATTTTGTAAAAAGTTGGCGCCAGTGTAGTGGAGAATTCTTTGTAGAATTCAGCAGGAAAACCATTTGGGCTTGGGGCTTTATTATTAGGCATGTGCTGGAGAGCTTCCTGGAGTTCACCAACAGATAGAGGTGAGTCCAGAGATGTTTTCTGGCGATGTTGTAATATCGGTAGATTTAAATTATTAAGAAACTGATCTATATCATCATCTGATGGGTGTAATTGTGGTGTGTATAATGCTTTATAAAAATCCCTGAAAAAAGTGTTTATTTTATCAGGGTCATGGGTAATATTTCCTGCTGAGTCTTTAACGGCGTAGATAGTTGTTTTCTCTTTATTTGTTTTTAATTGATTAGCCAAAAAAATTCCCAGATTTGTTACTATGTTCAAAGTTCTCCAAGCGAAGGCTTTGTACTAAGAATTGTGTTTTTTTATTTAATATTTCCTCAAGTTTAAGTTTGGTTTTTCTTATATCATTTAGAGTGTGTTCATCTTGAGAGACAGAGTAGGCCTCCTCTAACAATTTCATTTTACCTTCCAAAACTGATATTTTGGAAGTCTCTTTCTTTTTCTTGTGAGAGGAAAAGGAAATCATGTTCCCGCACATTACTGCCTTCCCTGCCTCCCAGAGAACACACGCTGATGTTCCTGGTAAATCGTTGTTTTCTATGTATAGAGACCATTGTCTTTTGAAGTAACTGATAAATTCCGAGTCTTCAAGCAATGATATATTCAATCTCCAGTTTCGTGTTGGTGGTTTACTGTTCTTATTACTTACCAGTGTAAGTGACACTGGCGCATGGTCGCTGATAATGATGGGATGAATTTTTGTTTCATATATATCACTCATCAGTGTGCTGCTGGTTAGAAAATAATCTAATCTAGAGTATGAGTGGTGGACTGATGAGAAGAAGGTGTAATCCTTAACAGTGGGATGGTGAGAGCGCCAAGCATCGTAAAGTCCAAAATCCTTCTTGTATTGTTTAACAACCTCTGAGAATTGGTCCTGTCTATATTTCCATTGCGACTCAGATCCACTCTCGGATCAAGAACCATGTTGAAGTCTCCTCTGATAATGAGTGTGCAGTGATCATAGAGTGATTTGAAAAAGGAGTGAAAAAAAAGGGTCGTCAACATTTGGTCCATATATGCTTGCAAAGCATGACTTCATATTTTGTATATAAACTTTAACTATTATATATCTGCCCTGCTGTCATGAGGTTATGTCATGAGTATGACATGCGAAAGTTTAATTTTTTGTTGATGAGAATTGCTACTCCTCTCTGCCTTGAGTTGAAACAGGCTGAGTATACATGTGGAAAGTGTGTTGTGTAAAGTGCATCTATAGATGTGTTTGTTAGATGTGTTTCTTGTAGTAAGACAATGTCTGCTTTTAAATCCTTCAGGTGATTAAAAATGTTTAGTCTCCACGAGATAAACCTCAGTGTACCCATGACCTGACTGGTGTTAGTACTACAGACTCATGTAGATTTGTTTTAAATACACCTGTTGTGTGGATAGTGTGGACATGCTGCTGTGCCTCAGTTCTGTGTTGTGGTTAATACATACAAATAAAGTGAGGTGTTCATTACCCAGGAAGATGTGAGGGAAGGGCGTGAAAAAAGGGGAAAAAGAAGGTTCAAAAGAAAAGGAGATAGAAAACAGTAAAAAGACAGAAACATGCAACATCATTTTGCAGGTGTGACGTAGCGACAGACAGTGAACTAATAACATGTCAGTTAACAGTTGGCAGTATTCTTAGTTCAGTACCTTAACGTGTCCTTAACATGCTTGCATGTGCAAGTTTACATCACCTGGTGCAGGAATTAATAGAGCCACGACGGGGTGTTGGGATCCCGGTACAACTGGCCGTTGAAAAAAAGTTTATCCATCGTGACCACAGCCCGGCATCCATCTTGGATGAACTTGCGGCGGATAAAGAACAGAGCACAACGTCGATCCAAGATCTCCTTCGGAAACTGGTCGTTGACGCTGAAGTTCTTCCCTTTCAGCTCCCGGCCCTGGGACTTTACTTGTTCTTTTTGCTTAAAGTTGGCGAACCTCACCACAATCGTCCGGGGCCGGCGACCGTCGGCTTTTCTCCCTCCTAGGCGGTGTACGCGGTGGAAGGCGATGTTGTCCACTGTTTCCTCTGGGAGCTTCAGGTGGACTTTGATGAAGCTTTTCACCGTTTCTTCTGGGTCTTCCTTGTCCTCTTCCGGTATTCCTGTGAACACCAGGTTGTCCCTCATGCTGCGTGCCTGGAGATCCAAAACAGTCTCCTTGATTTTTTTATTCTCCTCGGAGAGCCGGCTCATTCCCTCCGTTAGGGATTTAACGGACTCCCTGAGCGAGGCGTTCTCCTGGGCTAGGGCCTGCACCTGCTGCTGGCTAAACTCCACCGAGTCCCGCAGTGCTTGGAACTCCTTGTGCATGATCTCCAGCAAGTTCAAGCGGGCATCAAGACTGGACAGTTTGTTATCGATGGACATCAGTATGTCCGCAGAGTCTTTCCCGGGTGGAGAAGCCGTCCCAGTTGAGTCGTCGTTCCTGGATCTCTTTGCCGCCGCCGCTTTGGGAATGCTGCCTTGGGTTTCCCCATGACGACTTCTTGGTAGCAGGAGTCGATATACTCCGCGAGGGCTGGCGAGGTCTTCTTCGCTGCTCTCCAGAGTGAGTAATTAGGACACTCTATCTCCGCGTTTGTTACATTAATGTTGCTTTTGGCCAAACAAAGCAGTAAAATAGTTCAGCGCATGAGACTGACAGCACATGACAGCGCATGAGCGCGCCAAATTGTGTTTTGCCGCCTCACCGTCTCACAGGAACTACGTCATTACCGTGCGTCCTAATCATTAATTTGATTTTTTTTAACGGAAGGTGTGTTCTAACTATTGTGGGATCACACTCCTCAGCCTTCCTGGTAAGGAGTATTCAGCGGTTGTGGAGAGGAGGATCCGCCTGATAGTCGAATCTCGGATTCAGGAGAAGCAGTGTGGTTTTCGTCCTGGTTGTGGAACTGTGGACCAACTCTATACTCTTGGCAGAGTCGTTGAGGGTGCATGGGAGTTTGCCCAACCAGTCTACATGTGGTTTGTGGACTTCGAGAAGGCATTCGACCGTGTTCCTCGGGGAATACTATGGGGAGTGCTCAGATAATATGGGGTATTGGATTACCTTATCCAGGCGGTCCGTTCCCTGTATGACCGGTGTAAGAGTTTGGTTCGCATTCCTGTTTCCAGTGAGGGTTGGACTCCGCCAGGGTTGCCCTTTGTCACCGATTCTGTTCATTACCTTCATAGACTGAATTTCTAGGCGCAGCAAGGGCGTTGAGGGGTTCTGGTTTGGTGACCGCAGGATTCGGTCTCTGCTTTTTGCGGATGATGTGGTCTTGTTGGCTTCATCGAGCCGTGACCTTCAACTCTCACTGGATCGGTTCGCATATGAGTGTGATGCGGCTGGGATGAGAATCAGCACCTCCAAGTCCTAGTGCGTGGTTCTCGCCCGGGAAAGGGTGGCGTGCCATCTCCAGGTCGGGGATGAGGTCCTGCCTCAAGTGGAGGAGTTTAAGTATCTCGGGGTCTTGTTCACAAGAGAAGGATGGAACGCGAGATGGACAGGTGGATTGGTGTAGCGTCTGGAGTGATGTGGACTCTGCACCTGTCAGTCGTGGTGAAGAGAAGGCTGAGCCGAAAGGAAAAGCTCTCAATTTACCAGTCGTTCTACGTTCCTACCCTCACCTATGGTCATACGATTTGGGTAGTGACCAAAAGGACAAGATCTGACAAGAAGCGGCTGAAATGAGTTTTCTCCGCAGAATGGCTGGGCTCTTCCTTAGAGATAGGGTGAGAAGCACTGTAATTTGGGAGAAACTCGAAGTAAAACCGCTGCTCCTCCGCATTGAAAGGAGCCAGATAACGTGGCTCGGGCATCTTTGTAGGATGCCTCCCGGACGCCTCCCTGAGGAGGTGTTCAGGGCATGTCCAACCGGTAGGAGGCCTCGGAGAAGACCCAGGACACATTGGAGAGACTGTGTCTCTCGGCTGGCCTGGGCACGCCTCAGTCTCCGACGGGAAGAGCTGGACGAAGTGGCCGGGGAGAGGGAAGTCTGGGCTTCTCTGCTTAGGTTGCTGCCCCGCGACCCGACTTCAGATAAGCGGAACAAAATGGATGGATGGTGTCTGCGAGGTCCGCGGCTCCAAAAGATGCCATTTTCGCACCCATGCCCCATCGTGTGGCTCTTTTCATGCGGAAAATTTCCGCTGTGCTCACCTCCACATTTTTCTAGCTACGCAGACGGTGACGCGCGGTAAAATGGCGGACGAACAAGAGATTGTTGAAGTACAGAAATAGCAGCATTTGTTTTGTCTGTCAACGCTCTCAGTTCAACAGACCTGTGTGTCCTTGGCGGGGTAAAATTTTGATTGATTATAATCGAGGTTCCCTTAACTCTTTCATTTTGGGTAGCTGTCTAATACCGCTCGCCGCTACTTATATATGCAATATATATACGTATACATGCAATATATACGTATGTATGCAATATATATACGTATATATATATATATATATATGCAATATATATACGTATATATATATATATATA
>QODF01000124.1:624114-637545 GCA_024372805.1 Oostethus manadensis | reverse complement strand
ATAAATAACTTTATTACTAGTGTGATTTAAGCGCTGCGTGTGGAACAAAAGTCCTGACGGAGTTTCCGCATGGACGTCTCTAAGTGTCGGACTTTACTGACTGAGCGGAAAGAACGAACAAAAAATTCAGTTTTAACTTAAAAAGCCCAAAGCGCCACTTCTGGCCCCCGCATAGAGACACCTAGTGGATGATTATTGAACTGACATGAGCCAGAGTGGTTGTGACAAGATGGTTGACCATATATTTTTTTGAGCTGGAAACGTTCACAAAAAAAATTGTCTTCACAGCAAACTAGCGGTTAGTAAAATTGTTTATTTTTTGTTATTCTATTTAGTATTAGCTTGCAGAATGCAAGTATGTTTTATAGTATTTTTGGATAAATTAGCAACTTTGAACTATCCCAAAAATGACCCTCTAGGTCTATGGGTTAAAAATGTTGGGTCAAAATTGATGCTTGGCTAAAGCACTCAAATACAGTAAATTCATTTGTTTAATACGTATATTTGACTAAGTTACCTCAGTAGTACAGGGAGAAACTAATCAAATAAATACGTACATCTTTTCAGGGAGTATGGCCGCTTTCTTTTCAGGACAGGGAACGTGACAGAGAAAGTTCACTGTAAGGCAAGTATTGGAGAAACTTGAAGCTGATGATAGTGACTTTGGCCCTGAATTGGACAGCAATAGCGATTTTGATGAATTGTTTCAACCCCATGAAAGTGATGCTGGTGAATCTTCTGCCCGAGACAGTGACTTGTCCAGTGATGAAGATGAGCTGTTTGCTGAGACTGCTAGCCCATAGATGGAGCAGAATCGTGCCGCATAAACTTAGATGGCAAAAGAAAGGCGTTGAGTTCCCTTTCCAGGTGAACAGGTTGAGTCGTACCAGGATGCCACAACAGACACGCCACTGGTTGATTTTCGATGCTTTGTTTCTCTTGATATGTTGGAAAATATTGTTGCTCATACCACTGAACATTAGTGTTCAAAAGCATAAAAAATGTGTAGAAACTTCAGTAAGGAGACAGAAAAAGTTACAGGAATGTATCTCAGGATGGGATTACTTCAAATGTCTGGAGTAGGTCAATACAAGGATAGTAAGGGTCATTATGGGCCTGTAGCAGACGTAATTAATTGAAACTGATTCAACCTGCTACTCTCTGTCATCCACTTTGTAGAGAACGAAACAGCCAGTGAAAAAGTAAAAAAAAGGGTCGACTATGAAAACTGAAACCATTCGTGGATTATTTTCCGAGACAATGTCGGACTATAGCTCCTCACTAAAAACAGGTCCATTGATGAAGTGATGGCACCGTACAAAGGGAAATTTGGTGGCATATGGCAGTACATAAAAGGGAAGCCACATTCGTGGGGATTCAAAGTGGGCGCGCTGCTGTGTCATTAGCGTCCTGCACGATTTAGGCATATATTGGGGAAAGGTGGTGGCAATGAACAAAAAGGGAAGAGTCAATTGGGAGTTGGTGGAGACACTGTGGTGAAGCTATTGCTTGCAGAGAAAGTACATTTCATGATTTTTGTTAAATCAATCTGGTAACAGTGAAACCTGATAACAAAGACTTACATCCTATTATTTTTGAATTTAGTCCGAACACTGTTTGTTTGAATTTGCAAGAAACGAAAGCAGTCAAATTGATGTCAACATATGCTGAACCAGAGCTTTTGGGAAAAGCTCGGCGCTGGGACAAGTCCAAAAAAAAGAGTACACCAACATTGATCAGCTGGACATCATCGAGGAGTACAACGCTTCCATGGAAGGAGTTGACATGCTGGATATGCATCTTGCGTGCTGAAGATTTTCCATCAGGGCGCGTCGGGTCAAATTTAACCCAAATCCTAAATTAGGGAATAAAGGGTTAAAATTGAAAACGTGAATATTTTGGTGTTCAGTGAACCTCCGGCAGTCATTTAATGCGTAATTCATAATTTTCCAAAAAATAAAAGACCTCTTGGGTTATCCAGGGTTAAGTCATTTTTTCTGCCTTTTTTGTACCGAAAATTAACCGGACCGAGCACTTCAAGAAACTGAACCGAACCAAAATTACATTTTAGTGTACCGTTACACCCCTAATATATATACAGTATATATATGTTTACATTAGACAAAAATGTATATTACCTGTTGTTCCTTGCATAAAATGACGATAACATTCCAAGAGTGTTCCAAGATTCAACAATAGGATCCCAACATCCATTTAGCCAAAGAAATCATTACCATCCTAAAGATACAAACAAATGAGTGTCAGGTGTCAGGTGTAATGTGTGATAAGAGTTTCAGCTAAAATCTAACGAAGGTATACAAAACCTTGTACACCAGGGACCAGCAATGTTGTTCGTTCTGGAGACAGTGGCTCTAAGGAAAAGACAGGAGGCAGAGCCTGAGGTAGCAGAGATAACGATGCTGAGGTTTTCTTTTGGTGTGACCACGATGGATAGGATTAGGAATGAATACATCAAAGGGAAAGCATAAGGTTTGGGAGATAAAGTCCGAGAGGCCAGACTTGGTGGTTTCAGACATGTCCAGAGTACAGATAGTGAATATATTGGTAGAAGGATGCTGCGTTTTTAACTCTTAATCTTAATCAGCAGAGTTACAATAAGAAACTGCTTGAGATATGTCAATTCGCGTGTAATGGCTCAATAAAATTAGTTGGTTTCATCTTTTATGTTAAACTGCCAAAATAAAACAACTTTTAATTGATATTCTAATTTTTCGAGTAACAAGTGTGTGTGTGTGTGTGTGTGTGTGTGTGTGTGTATATATATATATATATAAAATGATAGAGAAATACTCATAATGAGTAATGATTGTTGTTATACAACAGTAATGGTTAAGTTAAATACTCAGCAGCTAAACATTAGCTTTAACAACTTCCGTTCATTAAGTAATGAATTATCTTGAACGTAAAACTTTATGTAAGCAGAAATTTGTTTTTTTATTTTATAAAAACTTTGACATGTTAGGGCAATCACTTACTATGCATGGCTTTAGAAATGATTCCTAACAAGGTTTACAGTGTATCTTGCAAGAAGTGTCCCAACCAACAAAAGTTTTTAGATGTGAGATGTTTCTCGTTCTGCTTTGAACTGCTAGGAAACATTTTGGCTAGAAGCTGCTAGTTTCCACCAATGAGAGCCGATAAGAGCAATTTGGGTCGTTAGCAAATGCTATGCCTTCGACAGTAGAATTATACCAATCGTACATTACAGCCACCAAATTTATTTTATTTAGTAGGGACTGTGCCAAACTATGACAGGAACAACATCAAATTTAAAGCACTAAATGAATACAGGACCACCATCCACCTGCAGTTTGTTTTTCAAACAGGTTGTGTACCACAAATGTACACATTAGCACTAAAAAGGTAATCAGCTCTTACGCTTTGTGCATTCCCACATAGTTCCAACATTTGGGACCAAATTTGAGATGAAAGAAAAAGGTTAAAAATACAGTACAGTTAGTCTAATTTGTTCAGCGTGTGAGAACAAAGATGGTGCGTTCAAGGACCGTCAACAGTGGGACAAATCGCATTAACCATGAAAAACATGAAAAAACTGGAGGATTTGTAACTGTATACTGTATTATTTTTGAATAAAAGAATAGCCCATATTTTCAATGTTGATATCCCTTTACATTAAATTGTAGTTAAATTTACATTAAATTGTAGATGTAGTTATCATAGTTGCATATTGAATTGTTTATTACAAATATATTTACATCCCTACTTATTATTGATAAATACTTTTTTATACTTTACAGTGAGGGAAAAAACTATTTGAACCCCAGCTGAATTTGTAAGTTTGCCCATTAACAAAGAAATGATTAGTCTATAATTTCAATGGTAGGTTTATTTGAACACTGAGAGACAACAATGACAAAAAAATCCAGAAAATGTGTTTCAAAAAGAGTTATGAATTAATTTGCATTTCCATGAAGGAAATAAGTATTTTATCCATTTGAAAAATGTGCTTCAGTAATTGGTGGCAAAACCTGTGTTGGCAATCACAGAGGTCAACCGTTTCTTGTAGTTGGCCCCAAGGTTTGCACACATCTCAGGGGGGATTTTGGTCCACTCCTCTTTGCAGATCCTCTCCAAGTCATTAATGTTTCGTGGCTGATGTTTGGCAACTCGAACCTTCAGCTCCCTCCACAGATTTTCTATGGGATTAAGGTCTGGAGACTGACTAGGCCACTCCATGACCTTAATATGCTTCTTCTTGAGCCAATCTTTTGTTGCCTTGGCCGTGTGTTTTGGATCATTGTCATGTTGGAATACCCAACCACGACCCATTTTCAATGCCCTGACTGAGGGAAGGAGGTTCTCATCCAACACTTGACGGTACATAGCCCCATCCATCCTCCCTTTGATGCGGTGCAATTGTCCTGTCCCTTTGGCAGAAAAACACCCCCAAAGCAAAATGTTTCCCCCTCCATATTTGACGGTGGGGACTGTGTTTTTTGAAATCATAGGCAACATTCCTCCTCCTCCTCCAAACACGTCGAGTTGAGTTGATGCCAAAGAGCTCAATTTTGGTCTTATCTGACCACAACACTTTCACTCAGTCTTCCTCTGAATCAGTCAGATGTTCAGTGGCAAACTTCAAACGGGCCTGTAGATGGACTTTCTTGAGGAGGGGGACCTTGCGGGCACAGTAGGATTTCAGTCCTTCATGGCGTAGTGTGTTACCAACTGTTTTTGTGGTGACTATGGTCTCAGCTGCCTTAAGATCATTGACAAGTTTCTCCTGAGTGGTTCTGGGCTGATTCCTCCCCGTTCTCATTATCATTGAAACTCCACAAGGTGAGATCTTGCATAGAGCTCCAGACTGAGGGAGATTGGCAGTTAATTTATGTTTCTACCATTTGCGAATAATTGTACCAACTGTTCTCACTCAGCTGCTTGGCGATGGCCTTGTAGCCCTTTCCAGCCTTGTGTAGGTCCACAATCTTGTCTCTTCAACAATTGTCTAACCTGAGGCAAGTGAAGCCTGCAGTTCTGTGGATGTTATTTGTGGGGTCTTTTGTGACCTCTTGGATAAGTCATCGCTGCGCTCTTGGGGTAATTTTGGTTGGCGGGCCACCCCTGGGAAGGTTCACAACTGTTCCATGTTTTGTTGGTGGTGGTGTTGGGAGGATGGGGGATCACAGTTTTTTAACAGGGCCTTGTAGGTTTAATTTTTTCATCCCTAATAATAACCAATTGCCCTGCGATTGGCTAGCGAGCAGAGTGTATCCTGCCTCTTGCCCAAAGTCAGCTGGGATAGGCTGCAGCATATACTTGTGACCCTAATGAGGATAAGAACCATAGAAATGGATGGACGGATACTAACAAGTTTCATTTAAAACCTGAATTTTGTGTTCAACTGCTGAGATGTGTTTTGTGTCAATATTCATCTTTTTGTGTTGTTTTTCCAGGTGTCCTACGTGAAAGCCATTGACATCTGGATGGCAGTGTGGCTTCTTTTTGTGTTTGCTGCACTCCTGGAGTATGCTGCTGTTAATTTTGTTTCACGGCAGCACAAGGAGTTCTTCAGGCTCAGGAGGAAGCTCAAAGAGCAAGAGCGGCAAAGAACTGTGAGTGCAATCCACCCACTCACCCCTTCGGGCAGCTGTCATCTGCAATTCCTTTTGCCAACCTATGCACAATCTACACCAATCTACACAGCTCAGCTACAGCCAAGAACAGCAGACTGCGGTGACCTGTAATTCATTTAAGGTCTCAACCCTTCCCACTCTTGGCTGCATATGCTTTAGCGACTTCTGAGCTCACCTTTACTCCTAAGGGGAGACAAAATGGACTTGAACAATTTTTTTAATTTATTATATTCCTTGAAAAAAACAGCACTGTGACTGTAAGAGCAGGATTCATAACAGTGTTTAATATTAATATCACAATGCACAATGAATGGAGGGCTTGTAATTCATGTGTCAGGATGTTGCTGCAATCCTCTGATTTAATTTCTTGCTGCCTCCCTCTGTGTTGCATTGTCAGCTAATAAACATAAACATGCAGTTTGATGATTACATGTACAGTTTGTGTTTGGTTAGCAGGGAAGTGGCGAGAGTAAGATCAAAGGAAACATGTCAGGCAACGATGGGCTGCAGTGCAGTAGCTGTGCCAGGGTGAGTGCAGACACCTGCTTGCAATTTGCAAACAAAGCACAATTTCGTAAAAATCCTTGTCAAATCTTGTCTCCTCCAGGAGGAGGAACTGGCACACCAAGGGTTTCTCTTCCAGACTTATGGAGCATGTGCAGAGATGGACGGAACCCCAGTGTTTGCTGATTTACCTCCTGGTTTAGGGTACTACAACATAAGGCGGCGCTTTGTGGAGAGAGCTAAAAGGATCGACACAGTCTCCCGGGCTGTGTTCCCTATGAGTTTCCTTATGTTTAACATCTTCTACTGGCTTACCTACAAAGTCCTGCGGCATGAAGACATCCAAGTTACACTGTGAGGACCGCATGGACACTGGACTGGGTCACTGAAGCATTAACAGGGCTCAACTGAGTCATGCAAGATGTGACGTGACTGCATGTCTGACGCTATATACATGATATATGTACATTTGAAATACTTCCAAAGATATTCACTTTTCACGTGCACCAATGAGTCATACATTACACACCAGTTGGCATCATGACAGTAATCAAGTCACAGTTTTTTTATGATGTTTTACTGTAGCTTCACTTGCGTTCACTGCTGCATGTCCTTTCTAGAGTGTCTTTTTTTACACAAATTGGGTACTCATATCACTCCAGCATCAGGAACACTAGGTTCAAATGCATAAGACCAATAGAAGATATGATGGATATTTTAAAAATGACGTCTTTGTTAGTTATCACACATCCAAGACAAAATACAAAAATGTATTACTATCATCAGACACAAAAAAAGGACAAACATTTTAGGCAAACAAGAAAAATGTTTATATCAGCACAGCTAAATAATTTAACAATATTTAATACAGTATAAGAATGTGGCTCATGGATAAAATTTGAATTTCAGAAATGGGGAGGGAGATCAAACAAATGTACACACGCTTGCACGTGCACACAGGCCCACTCATTTTAATGTAACAGTTTTTGGATGGTAATAACTACCGTGGACCAAAACTGCCTTTAAAAGACAAACTTTTCCCATACAGCTCTTGTACGGGTTCTCTGTTTACATTGTGCACATGTATGTAATGTTATGTCTGGTGTGAGTATGGCACAGAAGGGTCAATATTTTTTTTATTCATTCTTAACATCTAAACAAGGGGTGCGAAACTTGTTTACTCACGGGCCACATTGGGTGTATACAATAGTGTAGTAGTAGTGTAGTAGTATACAGTAGTATACAGTAGCCGTCCACTGTGACTAACTAAATTAATCACTGGTATTATTCATTCATTCATTTTCTATGCCGCTTATCCTCATTAGGGTTGCGGCTATTAGTTATTAGTTATTATTTTTATTTGTACATGGCAAACAAGTTACCAATAGATCGAGTAGATTCTCAGAAAACAAAAAAGACCCAGCCTTCATGATATGTACGCTCTTAAGGCTGTGCAATCGGACAATTAGTTGAACGGGGTGTGTTCAAAAAATAGCAGTTTGCTTTTGACTTTACGAAGTTAAAAGTATTTTGCACAAACTTTTGTTTCTTGGGTTTGGCAGTCCTGTGAATCACTAAACTATTTAGTTTTTTATAACTGCTTCACATTTGTGTGGCATCGAGTCAACCAACTTGTGGCACCTTTCAGCTGTTATTCCACTCCAAGATTCAACATTCCTACAACATTCCACAATTCGTTAACATTTCTTGGTTTTGCTTCAGAAACAGCATTTTAAATGTTACCCCACAAGTTCTCCATTGGATTAAGGTCCGGAGATTGGGCTGGCCACTCCATTACATTACAATTACTAGTGTGTTTGGGGTCATTGTCTTGTTGAAACACCAATTTCAAGGGCATGCACGTTTCAGCATAAGGCAACATGACCTCTTCAAAAATTTTAACATTTGCAAACAGATCCCTGGTATGTGATAAATAGGCCTATCAGAGGAGAAACATGCCCATATCATGATCCTTCACTGTCTTCAGAGTATGGGGGTTGTCTCACAAACTGTCTGCAGTCCTTGGACTCAAAAAGAAAAATTTTATTCTCATCAGTCCACAAAATGTTCCTCCATTTCTCTTTAGGCCAGTTGATATGTGCTGTTTTTCTGAACAATGTCTCGAACAACCCATTTTGCTTTCAGAGAAGAAGGCATGTTCTGGATGCAAGTGCTGGTTTCATCTTTAAAAAGGGTCTGCTTGATTCATTCTTGTTTTTTCACATAATTGATCACTGATCACTGATCACATTGAATGCCACACTGCTATTAAAAAAAAACACCTTTCAACTAATTGCCCAATTGTACAGACTTAAGAGTTTCCATATCAAGAATGCTGGGTCTTCTGAGAATCTACAGCACCTACTGGTAACTTGCTTGCCATGTAGCAATAAAAATATACTAATAACAGTGATTAATCTGTTAGTCACATTGCACTGTGATTATTTTGAACAGTATTGTACATGTGGCCTCAGTCAGAATGACAATTTGCTCGCGCTGCAACGAATAAAAACAACACATGCAGAGCAAGTGAACACATCACATAAATCAACTACCGTATTTTCTGTACTATAGAGCGCAACTCTAAATAAGCCGCAAAAAATGTGAAAAAATATATACAAGCCGCACCAGGCTATAAGCTGCAGGTCCAGCCTTTCGGAACCCGTTGGTTTAGGCCACCTGCTTTTATGTCTTCTGAAAGTTTTTTTTTTACTTTTGGCATTGCATGAGCTCTTCCCGCTGCCGCCTCCAACGTCTTATCATAGATTCATTGACACCTAAGCTTGCAAGCCGCAGCGCGGTTTCCTTCGTACATAGCAAGCTCGATGGCGTTCAACTTAAAACTTGCATCATATGAGCTTCTTCTTGTGGTTTCCATGATGAAGGGTCGAGGATTTGAAAATAAGTACCAGTTAGTAATCTGTCGTGCGTGTTCTGTCTGCTTTTTATCTGCTCTTTCTTGCTATTCTTCTTTGCATTGATTTATACGTCTCATCTTGTTTTGGATTCTACTTCCGCCCCACAGAATAGCCGTACTTTCTTATCCGCCGCATGGTTCAAAACCTAGGAAAAAAGTAGTGGCTTATAGTCCAGAAAAAACGGTACTTGATAACTAAGCGCTAAACATAACATGTAACTTAAAATTGTTATTTGCACATGCCCACAAGGCATGCTGCAACAACAACATGAACTACAAACAATAAAACACTAAATATTAAGAGCATGTTGACTCCTACTTGCTAACTTTTCTGATGGACTCAGCATATTTTGCAGTCAAGCAAAAATGCGACGAACACAACAAAATCTTGGGAGAAAGACTACCCGTGATGCCTTGTGGTGGGAATAATAATAATAATAATAATACATTTTATTTAGAAGCGCCTATCTGAGCACTCAAAGTCACTTTACAAGCCGTATGGAGAGGAACAATGCAATTACACGGAAAAAGATAACTTAAACAAGTAGGTTTTGAGTCTGGTTTTGAACAGGGGGAGAACATCAATATTTCGGAGGTTTGCTGGGCGTGAGTTCCAGAGTTGGAGGGGCAGAATGGCTGAAAGCCCTGCTCCCCATGGTGACAAGTTGGGCGGGCGGTACAGTGAGGTGAATGAAGGAGAAGGATCTGAGCGAGTGAGCGGAGATGGCAATGTGGATGAGACCTGACAGATAGGGAGGGGCAAGGTTATGGCTGGCTGTGTACAGCAAGATTTTGAAATGTATTCTATTTTGGACCGGGAGCCAGTGGAATTTCTGAAGGACAAGAGTGATGTGGTGTAAAGAGGGGGTTCTCATGATGATCTTCGCAGCTGAGTTATGGACAAGTTGGAGTTTATGGAGAGATTTCTGAGGAAGGCCAAAGAGGAGAACAGCAATAATCTAGACGGGAAGTGACAAGACAGTGAACGAGGATGGAGGCTGTGTGGGTGGTGAGGGAGGGGCGGAGTCGCTTATTGTTGCGTAGATGGGAATAAGCAGACCGAGTGATATTATTGACAAGAGACTGAAAGGATAGTGGGGAATCAAGGATGACACCGAGACTCTTGACCTGAGGGGAGGGGGAAACTAATGAATTGTCAATGATGGGGTGACTATTAGTTTTGGAAAGTGTGGATTTAGTGCCGATGAGATGTATTTCTGTTTTATCACTGTTAAGTTTTAGAAAGTTAGAAGTTAACCAGTCAAGGAGGAGGGTGGCAGTGAAGTGTGGGGTTTTCTGGAAAGAGCTCGGTGTCATCCGCATAACAATGAAAATTAATGTTGAATTTGTGGAAAATACAGCCAAAGGGGAGGAGGTAGGTGATGAAGTGTAGGGGGCTGAGGACAGAGCTTTGGGGAACACGAGAAGTGACGGGGAAGAGATGGGAAGTGAAAGATTTGAGATGAATGAAATGAGTGTGTCCAGAGAGATAAGAGTGAAACCACTTAAAGACAGTGCAAGAGATACCAAGAGAGGATAGTCAATTTAGGAGAATGAGTGAGAAATGGTGTCAAAGGCCGCACTCAGATCGTAAAAACTATTGTGGGATAGGTGGGCGTGTAATTGAGCAGAAACTGACGCTTGGCGGGCCTGATGTAGCCCGCCGCAATTTGCCTACCCCTGATCTAAACCCTAGGTTCCCAAAGTGGAGTATGCATTTACTTATTTATTTTAAGAAACACGTTTATTTTTTCAGCCAAAAAGAAACTTTCTCACACACAGAAAATCTTTCTGACCTTCAAAATATGAGCGTCACATACTGTATTATTCACTAACCCAAAAATCACAGTCACTACCCTGGTAAAAATAAGTGTAAAAATTCTCAAACAAATTCCTAAAAAATTCATTCATTCATTTTCTATACCGCTAGTCTTCATTAGGGTCGCGGGTATGCTGGAGCCTATCCCAGCTGGCTTTGGGCGGGAGGTGGGGTACACCCTGGACTGGTCGCCAGTCAATCGCAGGGCACAAAGACAAACAACCAATCACACTCACATTCATGCCTATGGAAAATTCAAAGTCGCCAATTAACCTAACATGCATGTTTTTGGAATGTGGAAGGAAACCGGAGTACCCGGAGAAAACCCACACACGCACGGGAAGAACATGCAAACTCCACACAGAGATGCCCAACGGAGATTCAAACCGTTAACCTCCTGACTGTGAGGCCAACGTGCTACCCAGTTATACACCGTGCGGCCCTCCCAAAAAATTTAAAAGGAAAAATGGAATTTAGGAAAATAAAATAAAACGGAATTTCACAGGGCCCTACCTCAGGTAGTGATGCCGAGATGAAGTCCCATGAAGCTTCGATACGTTCAGTCAACTGTACCGACCCCTCATTAGGAATAATTTACACTGCGGCGTCATCAAGAGGTCAATGAAATGTACTACAGCCTGGTTTCCACCTACAAAACAAGTGATAGGACCACAGTGAAACAGCATTAGGAATAGGAATGCACTTTTTTTACGTGTAATTATTTAAAGAGCATTAAAACGTAATATTTTCCATTAGTTTTTATTCAAAAACGTATTTTCTCTACAGTGCCAGGACCAAGGCAGTTCCGCTTTTTTGTCAGGATTTCTTCTGCTTTGGAAAAAATCCCCTCACAAGATGAACCGTTGCGTATTTCAAACGACACGCGGTTCACTCATCCAAACCAGCAAACCACTTCCTGAATCAGTCACGTGTTAGCTCAGAGCAGAAGGTTTTTCCACGATATACATGCCTTTATGTTTCCACGTTAATTTTGCAGTGTGCACTATGCTGTTCCACACTTATACATCGCACATGGTTAGACCGTGTAGGAGAGCTACACGTGTGTGCGCCAAGCCTGTCTGCTCAATATCACTGTTGCTCTTCCCTCTGGGCAGAGTCAGTCATCCTGCCCGCTACTGGAGCATCCAGGCTTCACACACTCACTCTTTCATACAAAGCACATGGAGCTCTATAGACCTTTTATTTTCTCATGCTGGCCAGCAATCTTTATTCAATGGGACTTAATTTTACTTTACTTTCTTTGTCTGTTTGTTCTTGTTGTTGTAAATGTAGACGGTCAATCTGCATTGCAATGTGTTTTAAGAAGGAAAAGTGATGCATTTCAGTCCAGCAAATCATTAAACCTGGATTGATAGTAAAGTGATATCAGGACTCTGTCTGTATTTACTCATTGCTTACAGAAGCACTAAAATTGCCAAGTAGAGGGAGTTGGGAGTGAGCTTTCTGAAATGAACGACAGGAGGCACCTTGAGGAGTTTTTGAATGCCAATCTTCAGTGTCACGATCGATGTTGTGACAGTAGTTTCAGTTTCACGTTTTCCCTCTAAGTTGTTTCCGCTAGGTTAATTACACACACCTGCCTCTTGTTACTTGTTTGCTATTTAAGTTCAGGTGTGTGCACCTTTAGTTTGTCGGGTCATTGTTATTATTATTGTTATTGTCAGTTGTCGTCGTTGGTGTATGGTTTTTTCTCAGTGTGAGTTTGCTATTATTAAAGATTCCTGCCGAACTTACCTGCCTGACGTCCAGCTCGCTTCTTCCCCGGGGTTTACGCCATGCCGCGCCGAGCCAGCCGAGCGATCCGTGACAGAATGAACCGACCACAATACGGCCCCTCGGATGACTACTGTCGCAGCCCAGCTTTCAAGGCAATGGAGGCGGAGATAGCGAAGTACTCACCGAAGGAGCTGAAAACCTTGATGTGGGGGCCAGACGGCACGCTGGTCTCCATAGCTTCAGTGTGGCTGAGGGCCGCCACACACACGCCGAGCCCCGCGGTGCCGACGCGGGGACGTTGTCATGGTGAGTCGCGAGCCCTCCTCCAAGCCTCCCTCCACCCTTCCCCTCGTTCCTGCGACGGTCGAGAACGGCGTCTGGGATCCGCCTTCCGGAGGGGGGGCTAGTACGGCCTGTCTGACGGTGGAGGACGCGCGGCTTCTGCCCAGAGCCGCGCCGCACAGCAGGACGCCACCGTTTGCCACTCCCGCGGCGCCTCCCAGGGCGTCGGCGCCAGCGCCTCCCGCGGCGCCTCCCAGGGCGTCGGCGCCAGCGCCTCCCGCGGCGCCTCCCAGGGCGTCGGCGCCAGCGCCTCCCGCGGCGCCTCCCAGGGCGTCGGCGCCAGCGCCTCCCGCGGCGCCTCCCAGGGCGTCGGCGCCAGCGCCTCCCGCGGCGCCTCCCAGGGCGTCGGCGCCAGCGCCTCCCGCGGCGCCTCCCAGGGCGTCGGCGCCAGCGCCTCCCGCGGCGCCTCCCAGGGCGTCGGCGCCAGCGCCTCCCGCGGCGCCTCCCAGGGCGTCGGCGCCAGCGCCTCCCGCGGCGCCTCCCAGGGCGTCGGCGCC
>QODF01000124.1:613066-623994 GCA_024372805.1 Oostethus manadensis | reverse complement strand
CGCCTCCCAGGGCGCAGGGCCCCCCTGTCGCGCCTCCCAGGGCGCAGGGCCCCCCTGTCGCGCCTCCCAGGGCGCAGGGCCCCCCTGTCGCGCCTCCCAGGGCGCAGGGCCCCCCTGTCGCGCCTCCCAGGGCGCAGGGCCCCCCTGTCGCGCCTCCCAGGGCGCAGGGCCCCCCTGTCGCGCCTCCCAGGGCGCAGGGCCCCCCTGTCGCGCCTCCCAGGGCGCAGGGCCCCCCTGTCGCGCCTCCCAGGGCGCAGGGCCCCCCTGTCGCGCCTCCCAGGGCGCAGGGCCCCCCTGTCGCGCCTCCCAGGGCGCAGGGCCCCCCTGTCGCGCCTCCCAGGGCGCAGGGCCCCCCTGTCGCGCCTCCCAGGGCGCAGGGCCTTCCAGTGCTTCCAGCAACGCCCAAGATTCCGGTCTGGCCTAGGCGTCTCCGTCTCGCCGGCCTCGCCATCGCCTCCGTCCCGGCCGACCCCCGGAGGGGTCTCGCCGGCTTCGCTCGGGTCTCCCTCACGGCCGACCCCCGGAGGGGTTCTGCCAGCAACCCACCACCTGACCTCCCGCCACCCTTCCCATCTTCTTGGGACTCTTGGACTCTTTGTTTTTTTTTTCCATCGTCTTGGACGTCTGAGATCCGTCCTTGAGAGGGGGGTACTGTCAGGATCGGTGTTGTGACAGTAGTTTCAGTTTCACGTTTTCCCTCTAAGTTGTTTCCGCTAGGTTAATTACACACACCTGCCTCTTGTTACTTGTTTGCTATTTAAGTTCAGGTGTGTGCACCTTTAGTTTGTCGGGTCATTGTTATTATTATTGTTATTGTCAGTTGTCGTCGTTGGTGTATGGGTTTTTCTCCGTGTGAGTTTGCTATTATTAAAGATTCCTGGCAAACTTACCTGCCTGACGTCCAGCTCGCTTCTTCCCCGAGGTTTACGTCATGCCGCGCCGAGCGATCCGAGCAATCCGTGACACTTCAGTGAAGTCAACTGTTACTCGGATACTGCTTTTTCTTATTTTTTGCACTTTTAATTTGTTGTGTGGTGTTTTGTTGATGTAGTGTTGTTTGATTGTAAATAGTTAGAAATTTGCATGAAAAAATTTGACCTTTTATGTTGAAACGGGTTTTTCATTTGGACCTTACATTCTGTACATAATACATTTTATGTTTTGATCACTGAGGATTAAAACAATGTTTTGCGGTGTGAAAACATTGTTTTGATCCATTGTTTTGTTCATTGAGGATTTATATAAATCCATTTTAAAAAATATTTTATGTTATGTACTGTATTTTTACTTTAGTAATTCTTTTTTACAGAATGCACATCATTTGGTAATAAATTAAGACCAAAAATTCCGAGGAGCCACTTAGAAGCCGAAAGAGCTGAATCATTTCAATGGACGAAGCCAAAAAAACGGCTCTCAAAAAGGAGTCGGAATTTCCATCACTACCCCGCATCACCCAATTAGCTGTCAAGGCTAAACTAACTCATACTGACTCACGATTCCTCCTTTTTATTTAACATTTTCGTAGTAAAATAACGTGTTTGAGACACTTGGTCTGCGATGTAATTTCTATAGTATTAAAATGCAATGAGGAAAAGCGGTATAGAAAATGAATAAATAAATGAAAAATGCAATATGTATCTTTGAGCAACTGTGGGAACTGACTTTTTACCTTGTAATTAACCCGAGGCCCGCTTAACTCATTACTCGCTTTGATTTGCTCCACGTCACGTGGTGGCCATTTGATAGCATGGGGACGCGTAGACCTGTAGAGAGTGTCCAGCAGATATAGCCTGAATATTAATAAATATGATTTTTTTCCTTGGAGCCCCTTAGATAATGCTACCCCGGGAAATATCCAAGACCGATAGCTGTAGAGCCGCCAATGATCACTGCACTTGCTGTTGCATTTAATGTATTTTTTATAGTATTTTGTGGCGATCTAGTTAGTCCTTCTCTCCCACGGCTGCACTTTGGAATGAATGGATGCTTTTTGCAGTTTTTGCCGCTAGATGGTAATGTTGTTCCTTCTATTATATTACTGATGTCGAGGAACGCATTTTAGAGCAACACTTGATTTCATCTAAGTTTAATTTGAAATCACGCTGATTTGTTTTTGAAAGCCATGAAATAATGAGTTAAACATTTGGCCAGGGGCGGCCCTGCGCATACTAAATACTGACACTTTAGACACGATCTGTTCCCAGCTATTTAGACAATAATGGCCGGGGGGTGTACTCACGTTCGGTAAATACTGCACTCGTACAGTTAGATGAATATTTATGTGCCTTGCTGTTTTATTCCCGTTGTGTAAATAACGTTTTCGCAGTGACGAAAAATGTTACAATACGCAGGTATAAAAAAGATATTTTGTACAGAGGGGGACCCTGCACTAAAACGAGTTGCAGACGTGGCAGTGCCTCCGGTCATATGATTTGAGTCAAACACCAACCCCACCCTAGATTTGTAAATAACATCACCACTAAGCCTTATATTGCTGTCAAATATCCTTTGATTTTCTGACACATCCTTCAAACCCCTTTGACAACATCTGCTTTGCAACGCTGCACAAAGACTAAATGTGTAATATAGTCTACGGCGACCATTTATAGACGTTGAATGCTGACATGTACAGTCTCCGAATAGCTTCCGTTTGGCTCTGGCAGTGATTGGACTGCCCGGCAGCTTTCCCGGCGAGCTAACGCAGCCACTCGAACAAGTCCCTCGATTCGCACTGTTCGATGGAGGAACAGCCCAAAACTCGGGCACGGGACAGTCTAAACCAGCACCGCGGAGACGACGACACAAGCCCTCCTCGACCGACAGCTTGCCTAAAACATGATCAGAGCCACTTCCAGCGCCAGCATCAGGAAGCGAACGCGAAGAAAACAGGTTGGGCCATCCGGAAAAGTTAGCTATCACTTGCTAGCCTTGGTCAGCTAACACACGCTAGCTAATGCTAACCGGCGCTATGTATGCCTAAACCAGTTTGCGATCTTACCATTCAATTTTTTGTGTGTTTTACGGCTGGTTTATGGGGAAGTTCCACACGATAATTTGCATATCGATCAGTAACCCTAATTTGGCACAGTCTCAGAGACAGTTGATAGTTTTGGTAAAACTCGATGCTTAGCGGACATTGCGTGACAGTTGTGGTTTGACATGTAGGGAATTGACCTTGTGCGCCCAGTCATTTCGCACTCCATGGAATCACTGGAGCCCACGGCGTGACTACAAGTTAAAGTCGTGACCATAGATGTGATAGTTTCTCAACACTCTTGTCTCGTTTAGGAATAGCAGCCGGCTTCGCTGGAATGTTCTAAGCTGCCATTTCCTGTCGGCCTTGTGAGAACATAACTGAGGGCTAATGCTATAATTAGCCTGTTAAGTTATTTACCACAACGACGCCTTTCCACCGAGACATATACACAAACGCGCATTGTCTTGTCAAGCTTGACCAGGTGATGACATGTTGTGCCTTGTGGAGCATGGATATATGAACGCAAAGCCAAGCCGCATCGCAGGTAGACGTTAGCTAATGCTAGCCAGCGTTGACAGGCCTGTTGCATGCCGTATCGACTCAGTACGATGCTCAACTACTCGGCGACGAGATTTCATTTTGAAAAATGCCGCTTTGGACGGTGAATGTTATGCGAAACGTCACAATTACATTTCGTGGGATGTTAACACTGTCTCCCAACGTTAGCAGGGCGAGGCTGTGTGTGACTTCAACGGTGGACATTGAATGAGAAGTCCCACGTTGACTCAGCCGTTCAATGGGCACACCTTTATGGGTTAATTGTTGATAATAGGTTGCCATCGGGCATTAATAACGTTGGCAATAATTTAATAACAATGACATGCGTTTTTGTCATAGATGTGTTCCAGCATTGTGTGCGTGCGTGTGTGTTTAACAGTCAACGAATTATTGAATTTTTGGGTGACACGTTTAAACCAGCATTCCTCTTCTCCAGTCAAGTCTTTCTGAATTTTGACCTCAGTTTCAGTTGCCACTTTGCTTCCTCGTGGAAAACGTTGACAGAGATGAATCAAGGGCTAAGTTCACACTGCAGGATATGATTCCCAATTCAGATTTTTTGTTTAAAATCCGATTTTTTAAAATGGTCATTCACATTACCAAACAAATGGAACTTGTTATGTGAACACAAAGCATCTGGAAATTGACGTGCATGCGCAGAAGCACGACATCTCCGTATGTCTGCCTTGTGCGGCAGACTCCACAACTGAGCAGTAACATTGACAATCAATGCTTTAATACCAAGCAACGACCATAATGGCACCCCACCGCTGCATAACTTATACTTTCTGTCTGCATGGCCAGAAGTCCCAACTTTTTGTGCGATGGTTCGCATCCTCATCTGCCTTTTGGGTGCGGCCACAGGTGCCTTTATGGTGCAGAATGTTTTGTCGACATTGTGGGTGTTGTTGGGGACTTGAAAATATACACTTCAGAGTCACACAACTAGCGATGGAACATTTATGTACATTTCGCAAATCAAACGCAGTCTGTACTGCACAGAAAGGCACAGAGGAGATTGACAATGGTGTCTCTTAACCAATGAGGATGCAGACACAACATGTGTTTTCTCTGAGCAAATCAGGGTGCAGAACACAATGCACGTTCATACGCTGTATAAAACAAAATAATTAATTAAGCAAAATAGCGAGTCCGAAAAAGGTGGACACTGTACATATCTCCTTTTTGTGCAAAGGGAGTCTATATTTTCTTGACCACATGATTCCAGGTAGAAGATTAAGAAGAAAGAGGACAATCATTTTGGTATTAAAGTTTGTAGACAACTTGTAGCCACGTTTGCGGCAAGGTGCGTGTAGGTGGAGTGGTAAGACATGCAGAGAGCTGCTTTACTAACTTCGTATAAAAATCATTTTTGGATGAGAAGAACTTTTGCCTATATCGGTTAGTACCTTTATCCATTCTCTCGCACCGTTCCAGGACTGCCTACATCAGTGAGAAACCTGGAGTGTGCATGTTCTCCCAATGCGTGTGCGCGTTTTCTCCATGTGTTCCAGTTTCCTCCCACATTCCAAAAGCATGTATGTTAGGTTAATTGGCATCTCTAAATTTTCTATCCATGATGCGCTTCTTGTCCTTTGCCTTCATGTAGACACACACAGTTGTTGCTCTAAAAGTATGAATGTGAGTAGGGTTGCTATGATTCCTCCAATAATTCATCTAAAAGAAAAATAATCATGGATTATTTTCTCCTTTGATGAATATTTTACGTCACCAACGCGTTTGTCACCTCTGCAGTGAACGGGATGTATGAAGAGGCGGGAGAATGCAACCAGGCAGAAAGAGAGAAAACAAAATGTAAAAAAATTGAAAGAAAATGTGCCTAAACAGCAATTTGAACATCCAGATTATCCGTTTTAATGTGGCACTTGCATGCCACAGCTGGGGGAGATGGATAAATTTAATCTAAAGCACCATCATGTACTCCATCAGACCCAAGAAAATACACTTTGTTCCTATGCACAATGTGAATTTAAGAAATAAAACAATTTGCAAAAAAACCAAACAAATTGGTTGTTCATTATTTAGTGAAATATTTTTTTATGTGTATTTTTTATTGCTCTTTA
This sequence comes from Oostethus manadensis, assembly GCA_024372805.1. Classification (NCBI taxonomy): domain Eukaryota; kingdom Metazoa; phylum Chordata; class Actinopteri; order Syngnathiformes; family Syngnathidae; genus Oostethus; species Oostethus manadensis. The sequence goes on along the minus strand of QODF01000124.1, from coordinate 618,375 downwards.
ACCAAGCTAAAATATGTTTTTTTCCGATTACTTAATTAATCAAAAACATTTTCAGTTGAATACTTGTTTACAAAAATTTTTGATAGATGCAGCCCTACCCAAATATGCACCCAAAGCCAGCTGGGATAGTCTCCAGCATATCCCAGTGACGCTAATGAGGATAAGGAGCATAGGGGATGGATGGATGACTGGATGCATTGTGCTGTTCACACTGACATAAAAATCTAATATAGGTCACATGCGAGCAAAGAAATCGGATTAGACCTGTAGTGTGAACATAGCCAAGAGTTTCTTGCAGACGTGTTTATTCAGCAGTGTCTTGTTTGGTTGTAAAGAATTACTGAGGTGAAATTCTGGCCAAGACCTGTTTTAGTGACGACCGGAATCACGTTGTGACCTCATCCCTGCAGTATAAATGAAATGAGTGGCTATTTATTTGAACGATAGGGTCATAATTTGTTATGTCCTTGTGTTTGCTGTTACTTTAAAATGGTTTCTCCTTTCTAGGCAACAGAAAAATAAGAGTTGCCAAGGCGGAGGGAGAGAAGAATTCGCCAGATACTGCTGGCATGGCGCAACCTCCAAACAGCAATGGAAATAAAAGCGCGAGCAATGCAAACGTAAAGCTGAAGTCGACGCCAAAACTGTGCACAGTGGTTCCCAAATTGCACTGCAAAGGACTGGACTACATAAAGGCCATGGACCTTCAAAATAACAAGGAGAAGGCTGTGAATTTGAGTCATCACGATGATGAGAAAGACTCGGTGTTGCTCCAAAATGGCGTCACGCACTGTGGCATCATTATTAACGGCTACTCGAGGAAGGACAATGATGGCAGTGGCTCAGAGGGTGGATATTCTACGCCCAAGAAACGCAAGGCAAGGTTTAACAACATGAAGAACACTGAGCAGGGTGACACTCTGCGGGAGTCCTCAGCTTTTCACATCGAAGTAATTGAGAAGGGAGGGACTTCTCGATTTGCTCGTAAAGCAGAGATTCAGTCAGCGCCTAGACGGGCTGCGGCCTCTGATGCCTCGATGGGGGAACCTCTGAGGAAGACCTCTGATGGAAGAGCAGGAGGTAAAAAGACTGAGGAACGACACAAAGCCAAGGCTTCGTCGCCTTCAAAAGAGGACTCGTGGACTTTGTTTAAGCCCCCTCCTGTGTTTCCTGTGGACAATAGCAGTGCTAAAATTGTTCCCAAGATCAGTTATGCAAGTAAAGTCAAAGGGAACCTCAACAAAATATCTCAAAGTGAAGCACTGCCTCCTCCCGTGAGACCCTCACAGGTGCCCATGTCTGCTATGAAAACCATCACATCAGCTAGCTTTACCAATGGGGCTGTTTCTGTTAGTGGAAATGGCTGCCCGTCAGTGAGTACCTTTTTTGCTCCTGCTGCTAGCAATCTTCCTGCCACTGCGAGTGATGACATTGTAGCATCTCCTTTGGAAAGTAACTGTAGCTCTACTAGTAGTCCCACATCCCAGCAAGACTCGTATGAACTAAGAAAGTGTTCTCTCTTTGTTTACCCTTTAAATATGCAACCCATGCTCCCCAGTGCTCGTCACCCCAACCCACCAGCTGCTCAGACAAATCAAAAAGCCTTGGGAGAAATCTTCCAAAATCAGTGGGGGCTTTCCTTTATTAACGAGCCCAACTTAGGGCTAGAAAAGGGGAGCAGACCGGTGCCCACTGAGGACAGCACAACAGGACATCCAAGGGAGTGTCAAGCTGCTGAGGCTAACGCTGGCCAGCCATGTATTGAGGCGGGCACTTTTTTCTTGGAGCCCAGCACAGAGAAAAGGACTTGCTGCCTGTGCAACATGTTTGCCGCTCGTTCTCCGCCTCCCAGTTGCTTCTCTCGCGAAGAGGAGGAGAGCACGCTTCCGATATGTGACAGACAAAAGACTGTTGATGCTAAGAGTTCAGGTTCTGCTGTGTGTGCCCCTATTAAGGACAATGGTGCTAAGCCTGCGCAGGGCCAGATAACCACAGTGTTGTTTGGTTCCTCTAAAGAGCAGGTCCTGACTAAAGATGTGGGTTGCCGGCATAGCTGGGGGTCCTTTGACATCAAAGCTGCTGTCATTTATCATACTAAAGGTAACTTTCCTCTTTCAGCCTCAAATTAGCTGTGTTAACATAAAATTGTGGTTTGCGGTGAAATTAGCTATGGCTAATTTCTCCAAAACACTTGTCAGGTTTCAAGAGATTTTTTACACTTACAGTAATTCACCTGATAATTTCTGCATAGAATATGCTTGTTGACAAATAATTGCTGCGCTTTCACTAATGTTTTCTTTTCCTCAACAGAAATGGAATACATTTTCAGTTTGAAAAAAAAATGTAAGTTGGATTTTTTTAGCTTTTTATCCTTCCTAATCCCTTTTTTATTTGACCGAAGTATTAATAGATGTATTAGATTTGTTAACAAATTATTATTTGAGGCAATTTTGTACTAGTTAAGTTGCACATCCCTGTCAACATTTTCATTTGAAAGTAAAGGTAATTTAGAAAAAAATAAGAAATTCTGCTCTTCCAACAGAAAAAAAAAGGACATTTTACACAAAAATAGGAATATTCGGGGGGAAATAGGAACAATAGGGGGCGGTTGTGGTGTCTTGGTGTAAATAGTTATTTTTCCGGTGTGCTTTTATTTTTCAAGGCCTAAATTTAAATTTAGCACCAAAAGCGCTATAAAAACAAATATATTGAAAAAACTAAATAAAATAACTATTTGTATATTATAAAATAATAAAACACAGACACATACAGTGGCGCGACTAGTAAACAGGAGGCATAGCCAAGGACAGCTATTTAGGGACCTGTAACAATGTGAACGTAGCTAAAGAACTAGCAGTGCTAGCATTAGTACTGCTGACTAGCTAGTCACCGGGAACGATCAGGATTAAAACATACATACATAAAAGTGATGTAATTTATCTCATTTGTTATGTATTGTGTATAACAGGAGCAACATTGAATTAAAAGCATGAAATGAATATAGACCCCAATAAGGCCATTGAATCTTATTTTTATGTATTCCCCACATAGTATCAGCATGTGGGAGCAAATATGAGGTGAAAGAAAAAGGGTAAAAATACAGTATGGTTAGCCTATATAGTATATTATTAAAATCCATTTGGTATCCATCTAAAATGATGATGTTTACTCATGGACCATCAAACAAAATGGGACAATGTACCACTCTAATTAAACATTTAAAAAGTAGGGGATTCTTTAATGTATATTATTGTTTTGAATAAAATAATGGCCTGTATTTTCAAAGTTGATTTTTTTTTAATGTAGTTGTAGTCATTTACCACAAAGAGATTTCCATCCCAATTTATTACAGATGAAAATTTCTATCTGTGAGTAAGCTCAATTAATTTAGTTAACTATTGACAAAATGCAAATAATCATGAATAAATATTTTAATCGATCGACAGTTGTAAATATATATATTTATATATGATCAATAGCACTCATCATAAATTGAAAAATGTTGTGTGTGTTGAATATCTTTCCAGATAATATGTAGGTGATGTATTAGAAAGAAAATGATGCCACATAATTTGATAGCAATGAAAATGATCGCCCTATAGAGGGGGGGGGGGAACAAAAACACCCCAAAAGTGAAAACATAATGCAGCAGACCGGTCCATTTTACCAAAATGTCATTGTAGCAACTCAGAATAATTATCAGCAGTTTGTGTGGCCCCCACGTGCGTGTACGCATGCCTGACAACGTCTGGGCATGCTCCTAATGAGACGACGGATGATGTTCTGGGGGATCTCCAGATCTGGACCAGGGCATCACCAGGCTCCTGGACAGTCTGAGGAGCAACTTGATGGACATAAACATAATGTCCCAGAGGTGGGTTTAGGTCAGGTGAACGTGGGGGCCAGTCACTGGTATCAATTCCTTCATCCACCAAGGAACTGCCTGTATACTCTAGCCACATTGGCATTGTCTTGGACCAGGAGAAACCCAGGTCTCACTGCACCAGTGTAGGTTCTGACAATGGGTCCAAGGATTTCATCCCGATACCTGATAGCAGTCAGGGTGCCATTATCTAACCTGTGCGTCGTTCTAGGGATATGCCTCCACAGACCCACCACCAAACCGGTCATGCTGAAGATTTTGCAGGCATGCATAACGTTCTCCACAGAATCTCCAGACCCTTTCACATCTGTAATGTGTGCTCCCTTCATCGGTGAAGAGCACGGGGTGCCAGTGGCGTAGTTGCCAATTCTGGTGGTCTATGGCAAATGCCAATCGAGCTCTACGGAGCTGAGCAGTGAGCACAGGGCCCACTAGAGGACGTCGGACCCTTTAGGCCACCCTCATGGAGCCTGTTTCTGATTGTTTGGTCAGAAACATTCACACCAGTGGCCTGCTGGAGGTCATTTTGTAGTGATCTGGCAGTGCTCATCTTGTTCCTCCTTGCACAAAGGAGCAGACCCTCTGTTGAGGGTTTAAGGACCTTCTACGGCCCTGTCCAGCTCTCCTGGAGTAACTACCTGTTTCCTGGAATTTTCTCCATGCTCTTGAGACTGTGCCGGGATACACATCAAACCTACTTGCATCGGTACGTATTGATGTCATCCTGGAGGAGTTGGACTACTTGTGCAACCTCTGTACTGCACCATGCTATCAACTGAGATTTGGATCCAAGCCAAATGAAAAACTAGAGCAGTAGAAACTCATCCATCCATCACTTTTCTATACCGCTTATCCTTATTAGGGTCACGGGTATGCTGGAGTCTATCCCAGCTGACTTTTGGGTGGGAGGCAGGGTACACCCTGGGCTGGTCGCCAGTCAATCGTGGTGCAGACATACAACCATTCACACTCAACATTCACACTGATAGGTTAATTGCTGACTCTAAATGGTCTAACATGCATGTTTTTGGAATGTGGGAGGAAACCCTCGCACGCACGGGGAGAAAATGCAAACTCCACACAGAGATGCCCAACGGAGGCCAACATGCTACTCACTCATCCACCGTCAGTCAGCCTGAGAGATGAGGCCTCAACCTGGAAAACCATTCCTGTTTTGGGGTCTCTCTCATTGTTGCCTCTCTACAGAGTGATCGTTTTCATTTCTGTCAAATTATCTGGCATCATTTTGTTACTAATACATCACCAACTTATTATCAGGAAAGATATTGAATATAATTTCCCCCCTTGTTTAGATGCGATGTTTGTTTTCAAAGTGGTCCTCTTAATTCTTTTTGAGCAGTATATATATTGTAATTGTGTGTGTGTATGTATGTATATATATGTGTGTGTGTGTATATATATATAT
>QODF01000124.1:483770-613049 GCA_024372805.1 Oostethus manadensis | reverse complement strand
TATATATGTATGTATATATATATGTATATATATATATATGTATATATATATATATATGTATATATATATATATATGTATATATATATATATATGTATATATATATATATATTACAGCCTCACATTAACGGCAAACACCCGTTATTGTTTTTTATTTCTATTTGCATACCCCACTTTGGGAAGCTAGCTATGCTCTACAACATAACTGCCTGCCACTGATTTTATGAAAGCATTGACATGATTGTTGTTAACCTCTTTTTATGTGCTTCATACCTCTTCCCTCTGCTGCAGATCCAAACAGAGTAGTGGTTTATGATGAAACCAAGGATGGACCTAATCAGTGAGGTAGACAAGGACAGTACTGTGGCTACATCTCTTCTGGGTGCTGCTATTTTCTTCCTTGGGAATTATGCTCACCTGTTGGAGTGGAAGAAACACTTGCTAGTTAACCACTGGCAGTAATTGCCTTCATGGAGGGCATTGGACAAACACGCTAATACTTCGGTGGAACGATAAGGGTTCTGTTGGGTGCCTCTTCAACTCAACAACAGGACCTTTTCAATCTTTTGGGGCCAGACAGTGTTCATGTGAGAAGGTGTTGTGGGCCGAACCTCCTTAGCCTTTATCCTGTTGGGCTATAAAAGACTTGCATTTTCTGTCACGATATCAAATGAGTAGTGCATAAATGCACAGGCTTGAGTGCACAGTGAACAGACGTTCAAATTACGCCTTTAAGTGGTACAATTAAGTCAGACTATGTATTTTCAGTGGAGGCCAGAATCATGTCTTAATATCTGCAGGGCAAATCAGAAACCTGTTTTTCACTCGACGTATGTTGTCTTCACCGAAATACACCCCACCGAAATACAACCCAGGTGGTAACATTTCGCTTTTCTTTCATTGTCCTTCAGAATCAGTTTCTTAGGATTCATATGGCCTATTTCTTTGTCTGAGTTTGCTTCCCTTTTTTGTTTTTTTTCTGCCGTGTATGTTCCACATGTTTACTGGTGGAAATGATCAACGTCGCCACTCGCGGTGACACAAGGTTTGCAATGATGTCTTCTCTCCAATTGTGTTGAAATGTGAAGATATTTATATTTTTATTTGTAGCCGTGGCTAACATTGTTGCCATCAACATGAGTGCAAAGGTGATGTGTTCCGTTTAGAAGCCTAAAAACATTTTAGTCTAGGAAGCCCAAATATCATAATTTTTTCCAAATCAGTATTGATTTAGTCCAGCAGCTGCAGTTTCTTTGGTCTGATTTCCTTAATGTTTGAAATGTTAGCACTTTAAACTAATCGCTTTTAGAGGTCTTTTAACGTTTTTGCAAAATGGCTGTGGGCTGTTACTTTTCACAAACACAAAATGATTCAGTGTAACTCAGGTAGTGTTCAAAAATCCATGACTATGTTAACCGTCTCCTTGTTTCCTCCAATTGGAATCTTCATTTGATGAGTTGGCAAAACATCAAATTTTAGCAAATATGCGGTCATTAATAATACAAACCTCTTTGAAGCATGTTGTGTTTTTTAAATGTACGCTACCCTGCAATCTTTGAGGGTTCATTTGCTCTTTCGCGTCTTCATGATGAAGTATACTTGATTTTTTTTTCCCTGAGTGAGCAATCTGGTTCCCAGCTCTCAAGTACACTTCTTGCTGCTACGGCCTGATTAGGCTTCACTGCACAGGTGCCCCCCCCCCCCCCCCCTCTTTCTTTTTAAGAATTTCATCTTGGCGTTTCATCTTGTATTTGCTTAAAATGCTTTGTTTGTATAACAAGTGTGTGTGTTAGGGAATGAATGTGACACAATCAGGTTCCCACTTAGTAAACGGATGAAAGGGTTATCGTTGAGCATCTTGCAGCTGTTAAGAGCAAAAACAGGGTGTTCTGAGTGATGTTACTGTAGTCTTGAGTTTCTTTATAATTTTGTATTTTTTTTTTTAAGATGGCCACACTTATCCTAGTTTTCCAAGCACTTAACTAGAATATGTATTGAAAGAGTAGATTTATTAGCAGTGCAGCCTGTGACCCAAAAGCTTGTGCGTGTGGCTGGGGGGGTGAGAGAGAGAGATAAAGTCAGTCCTGATCATGTGTGGTTTAAGTCCTCCACTTAAAGGATGTGCAATCACCTCAAGGATGCTGATGCACGCTTAGGGTGTAGCGAGTCGCCCCTATTCTAATATGCAAGTTATTTCATACCCCCACTGTTTTTTTTTTAAACATTCAGGTGCCTGTGTTTTAAAAAAATGTGTACTTTTGCAGCAAATTCCATTGTTTTCAGGCTGCTTCCAGCATGTGTCTGTGCCATTTTCTTTTCTTTAATGAGGATAAACGGTATAGAAAATGGATATATTTTCTCCTTGGAGAAATATATTTGCTCTTTGGAGCTCATTTCTTCTTGTATTATTGTTACTGTTTTGAGTTAGAAAAATACTCGGAAAGAAAAAAAACGTCCTGGGCTCATGTTGGGGTTACGTGCAAGCAAAAGCCAAAATCAGTTGGGAATGTTTTGAGCATGCTCCATTTGTCAAGTTCATGTCTAAAGTAGCACATAATTAAGTACTCCTAATTTTAACAAATGAATACTATACAATTTTTTTAAAGTGTTAAGTAATTTATCCTTATATGTGCAAATAGACTGGAATGAAAAGGAATAAATGACAGAATCGAAATGTCTTTGGTTTTGCATTTCACATTGTTTAGATTTTCATTGTCAAGTATGAACTGTTCTCTCTAGCAACAATGTTAATTGCCACCTAATGCATACAGGCTTTAAAACATTGGAAATATTGGAAACCCACTACATCATGTATTAGGTGTTTTTAATTGTATTGTCTGTACTTGAGAGGGTAAGGTTTCTTATTGTCATACCCACCTAAAAAAGGGTATGACATTACCCACCTAAAAAAAACAACTCTGAGTTGTTTCAATGCCATTTTTAAAGCATGCGAAACTTGCAATGATATAGAATTTTAAAACAGTTCCATTGTCACAAATTTAGTTTCCATTAAAGTCTGACATTTATAAATAACCCATGTGAATGCGTGAGTAGTTTGTGAACTTGTCTGAATCAAGCAGTTGATGGGACAGACGCCCCTATGTGGAATGTGGGGAGTACTGCAGGTATTGTTTAAGGTTAACACTAAAGCGTTAAGCACAATCGGGCAGAATATATTTAACATGTGCAATTGACACAAAATTTAAGTGAAGGTGTAGTTAATATTTTGGGTACGCCTTAATATTAATATTTTTGGTTGCATCTCATATTTTGACTGCAAGTGTAAACTTAATGTAGGGGACACAAACTTGCGCAATGGAGGTCCGAGACCCTGGGGGTTTTGTTTCCAGCTGCTGTTTGAGACAAATTACTTGGAATTCCACACTAATTAGCGTTTAATTTGATAATTAGTATTATTTTTTAAAAAGTCCTTTTTAGTCATCTGTATTGTTACTTCATTTAGTTTTATATAAATTGTTTTTTAAATTCAAATCAAGTATGTAATTAAAATATTAGAATTATAATACATAATGTAGTAATGTGTAATCTTACATCCCAATCAATTCCTACACAGCAAATAATGTATTAGGTTATTATTTGAACGACTGTAAATAAATGTACAGGATAAATATTGTTATAGAAATGCAATAATACTTTATATGAATATAATTAGTGCTGTGGTAGTTTGTACCTTGTTTTGTGGTACAATCCATACAATACTATACGTAACCCTAGCACATTACACTATAATTTTACAGTATGTAATGCAATATATCATGTCATATAACAAAGCTTAATGTAATTTTCAGTTTCTGGCTTTAATAACAAAATAAGTCATGTGACTCACCACGCGTGTGTGGTGGCGTGTATCCCCCAAGGTCGTTCGGTTAATGCACATTTGCGTTTTCATGGACTCTTAACTGGTTTTTAATCAGCAATTATTAGTGGATGGAGAGAATGTGCAGGCGCGGGCAAGAGAGTGCCCATCAATGTCACGTCAATTTGCATGGTGGGCTCCACATTAGTGCTGCATTCTGGGAGGCGACCACCACCTGAGTGCTACACATGCACACAGTGCAGCCATTGACTCCATTACACAGCAATGTCAAAAAGATGTTCCGCTCCCAATGAGGAGAAAGCATTACATGGCTGTGTGGGGAGATAATGCACGTAACAACTAATGCATTCAACCTTTCTCATTATATGCGAATTCCTACAATCATTTCTTTGCCTTTTAGGCTTATCATTTAGGATGATGTCCTGTATAAATAGCGGTCATTTTCATCTGTACTGTAATTGCCAATTAAACATGCCTGCCTCTCTGAGTAGCTCTTAATTACCATGAATAAATGCTGCTATGTATATGTGTGTGTCGTGCATGATGAATATGCATAGCCAGGTAAATTCCTGGCTATGCATATTCAGCTGTTTGACACTCTCGGGTGGAAGTAGGCAACTCTTCATCCCGCCTCCATGCAGGCCACGGACTGTGTCACCAACCGTTTGCATGTGGGCCATCACATCCACTGTAAAACAAGGTGTGTTTTTGCATGTATGAACCCCCCTAACATGAACGTGTGCTGATGTTGTTGATTAAAGACAGGTGGAGCATAAAGGTCAAGCAACTAAAGTAGCGGTGTCCAAATGTTTTCCTAACAGAGAGGACCACTGTTATGTTTGAGCACTGTTTTATTGTGCATGAGCTTTTTGATTGGCCCCACCCCTTATGGGGCCTATAAATGAGTGCAGGTGTTCTCTGTGCACTGTACTCTCTCTTCTCTCCACCTTCCACTCTGTGCAAATGGACAAACTCTCAAATACCTCGTAATACCAAATATTTGATTCCTACTTTAATTTGTTTTTAGAACGCAGCATAGTACTAGTGCAGCTCTTAAAATGTTAAAGGATGTTATTATGACAAGAACACACCACTGTGGTCTCACGTTTGGATAGTGCTTTTCCACCTTTTAAGCGCTTTGACATTGTTTTGGCATTCACCTACCCCATGCCACCCTGGCATGTTTTATTGACAATGTTGACCACTCTGTGGTACTACGACAACTTTTTAGCGTCAGAATGACACGTCAGTCGATTGTGTAACGGTTCAGGAGCAAAAAATAAATTTTCTAAAAGTTACACCATGTGTGCTTCAGATCCTTGGACCACTTATTTTTATAATTTACATCAGCACTCCAAAGTCAATCCCAAGCACCTTTCTATCTTCTTCTTTTCCTTTTGGCTTATCACGTCAGGGGTCGCCACAGCAAATCAATTGCCTCCATCTAACTCTGTCTTCTGCATCCTCTTCTCTCGCACCAACTACCTTCATGTTCTCTTTCACTACATCCATAAACCTCCTCTTTGGTTTTCCTCTAGGCCTCCTGCTTGGCAGTTAAAAACTCAGCATCCTTCCACCAATATATTCACTATCTCTTCCTCTGGACATGTTCGATCTATCTCAGTCTGGCCTCCCTGACTGACTTTATCTCCAAAACCTCTAATATGTGCTGCCCCACTGATGTGCTCATTCCTGATCATGTCCATCCTGGTCACACCCAAAGAGAACCTTAGCATCTTCATCTCTGCTACCTCCAGCTCTGCCTCCTGTCTTTTCCTTAGCGTCTCTAGACCATACAACATCACTGGTCTCACCACAGTTTTGTACACCTTTGCTTTCAATTTAGCTGAAACTCTTCACACATCACACCTGACATTTTCCTCCACCCATTCCAGCCTGACTTCACATGCTTCTTCACCTCTTTTTCTACACTCTCCATTGCTGTGGACTGTTGACCCTAAGTACTTAAACTCCGCCACCTTCTTTATCTCTTCTCCTTGTAAACCTCACTCCTTCACTTGGGTCCCTCTCATTTACACACATGTACTCCGTCTTGCTGCGGCTAACCTTCATTCCTCTCCTTTCCAGGGTAAACCTGTTCCCTGCTATCACAATGTCATCTGCAAACATCATAGTCCATAAAGATTCCTGTCAAGCTGTCCATCACCTTTGCAAACAAGAAGGGACTCCCTGATGGAGTCCCACCTTCACTCGGAACTCCAGTCTTTCCCTACTTGCTGTCCAACCTAGCATAATTGGCCTTTGCCACCTTTACTTTCACCTTACGCTGCATCTCCCTGTTGTACTCCTGTCTACTCTCTTCAGTCGTCTCGGTGTCCCACTTCTTCTTAGCCAACCTCCTACTCTGTATACACTTCTGCACCTCCTCATTAGACCACCAACTCTCCTTATCTACTTTTCTTCCAGATGACACACCAAGTACTCTCTGATCTGTCTCCCTGATCACAGTAGCTGCGGTTGTCCAGTCATCTGGAAGGACCTCCTGGCCAGCCATAGCCACTTTCCAAAAGTCATGCAACACTCTTCCTTTTTCAGCTTCCTCTGCACTGCCTTTTACCCTCTTCCTCTTCCTCACCACTAGAGTCATCCTACACACCACCGTTCTATGCTCTCTGGCTACACTCTCACCTACCACTGCTTTGCAGTCACTGGTCTCCTTCAGGTTACACCTTCTACCCAAGATGTAGTTTATACCTGTGTGCTCCTATCTCCACTCTTATAGGTCACCTTATGTTCCTGTCTCTTCTGGAAGAAAATATTCACTACAGCCATTTCCATCCTTTTTGTAAAGTAAACCACCATCTGTCCTTCTGCGTTTCTGTCCTGAATACTAAATTTGCCCATCACCTCATCATCTCTGTTTCCTGCACCGACATGTCCATTGAAGTCTGCACCAATGACAACTCTCTAACTTCTAGGGATGTTCTGTATCGCTTCATCAAGGTCTGACCAGGATTTCTCTTTCTCCTCCTTCTCACATCCTACCTGTAGAGCATACCCACTAACAACATTGAACATCACACCTTCAATTTCTAGCTTCAGGCTCATCACTCTTTTTATCTCCAGGATATTCCTAGCAAACTCCTCCTTCAAAATCACCCATACTCCATTTGTCTTCCTGTCTACACCATGATAGAACAGCTTGAACCCTGCTCCTAAGCTTCTAGCCTTGCTACCGTTCCACCTGGTCTCCTGGACACACAATATGTGCACCTTCCTCCTCTGCATCTTGTCAACGCACTCTGTATATATATGTCATAATTCCACTACTAAGGCCCTACTTTGTCACCCTCAAAGCATTTGTTAATAATATTTGCATATTTTCTTGTTGTTTATATATTAATGTGCAAAAGCAATATGTTTAAACTGTAAATGTGTAATTTGTCGCTAAAAGTATTTTGTTTCACAATATCTCGAAATAGTGTAACGATGACATCACATCCGCTTTGGTCACTTCTGGTTAGAACCCTGTGATTCCGTCTGCATTGTAACACGCTCTGTTGATCCGTTGCCATTGTTGTTCCAACATGTTGCACTAGAACACTAGACCTACTCTCAGTCCTAGACTTTTGGCATTCCTCTTCTCTCTTCTCCTACGGACACACCTTCATCCTCTCCTTCTTCGACTAACAGTAACACAATTTCCACAGGCACCCTGTCGGTGAACAGCACCAATGTCCTAGTTAACTCGGGCCACGACCGATCCGGTATGGAAGTCATATGTTTGATTCGCATGTTTTGGTTTGGCAGACATTTTACGTCGGATGCCCTTCCTGACACTACCCTCTCTATTTATCCGGGCTTGGGACCGGCACAATAAAACACAAAAAAAGCACCTTTGATTTAATGATCATAAAATTGAATCAAAATTGAAATCACACGATACAAATATCTTGCTATTTTCATTGATAACTTTTTATCTTTTAAACCTCACATTTAAAAAGCGGTTCATTGATTAAAACTCAAATTAGGATTTTACTTTGGTGTTAAATCATGTCTGTCTTTCAATGCTTGAACAAAAAGTTGTTTCTGCAACGTTTTACTCTGTTCTTGATTATGTCATTTATATGAATGCTGCCTGTGATGCGTTGCTTGCCTTGGACTCAAAATTGCATTTTTAACAAACTTTAAGATGCTGACCAATCATTGTGTCCTGTAGTCTAAGTTAGACTGGTCTTCTCTGCATTCTGGCAAATGAAGCACTGGCACCATTTTATGAATCCATTCTTGGACCGCTTTTTCCGTTCACTTCACCTTATTGAAGTAAACTGAGGAGCAGCGGCAGCTATGGTCTGTGCTTTCAGGACATGCTTTAGCTGTCTCTGTGCCCAGAGCTCATTCTGAACCGGGGAAAAAGGCTTCTGTATTCCCATAATCTTTTTCAAGAAAATGAGTTCCAGAAAGATTTGAAAACAAAAGAAGTGGTATCACTTCATCATTAATGGCTCTTTTAACTGAACTTGAAAGAAAGTTTTAGTTAATCTCGCATTCCTTATACTTATATTGCGCTTGCATTGGTGCACGTGTTTTATTGAATTGTGTGCAAGAATGCTGTAATGCTGCTTGTGCTCCTCCCACTCGGTTCTTCTACATTCATTTGTGCAACCCACCCCATCCGAACGGAAAGAAAATATTATAGTTATACAAATAAATATATATGATGTGTGTGTCTGTAAAACTCCTAACGGGGCTGCATCCTGTTGTGACGCGTTCTCTTAGTCCGTCTGAAGCCATTTCGTCGGTGAACCTCAGCTAATATTGACGCCGTTAAAGAGATAAGGCTGATGAGAAGTAAAGCAGTGTGTGCTGTTATTCCCCAGTGCATTCACAATGCAGGATGTGACCGCGGGGGGGCAGCATAGCTACACAGTCAGCGTTAAAATCCCTATCGGATGAACGTTCCTGCTGTCGCTGCATGAGCAACCAAAGAAATGAAAATGAAACCCACAAAACAAGTCATATAACAATTCAGTTTATTGGATTTATTTTCCCGACAGACACACCAATTTCTGGACCACAGTAGAGGATGGAAACCTTTCACAGACACTTTTTTGTCAATATTATTATTTGAAAATACAAATATAAAATTAGAATTTCCACATTTGATATGTGAGAGACCCCCATCCACCCATCCATTTTTATTTTCCGTATATTTTACAACAGGGCTTTAGCAAGCCTATATGGAGACCTGAAAGATGCTTTCAGATGTCAGTCAAGTCCTTCTGTCTGTCTCTCGCCATAAAAAGTCGGTTAACAGAATAAAAAACGAAAAAAAGCGGGGCAAGTGTTAGGAATGGCCTGAGAGCAAAGCGAGAGCTTCTAAGTTCCACAATGCACCTGGGATGGACTCAAGTACATGAACTCAACAATAGGTCTATTGCATGGGAAGGTGGTGATGCGTTCAAGTCACTCTAAGACAACAACAGTGCTTTTTCTGTCACCTTGAAGGCGTTAAAGGGGCCAGGATGACTTGGTGGTCACCACTGCTCTGAAGAGTCCAGCGTGTGATTGCTTTTAGCACCACTATAGGAAGAAACCTTTCTAGGGGCGGACAAGTTGGAAAACATTCGGGCCGCGGATCCGCCGCTTGTGAAAGGAAGCGACAAGACGACAGAAGAGTCAGTGTGTGCAGGACAAAAGCAACTAAGTGAAGTGTGGGCATTGCCTAGCACTTGCCTCAAGATTCAAGTTTAAATGGATACGGTAGTACGTACACTACACATGTCAACATCTTCCGTTTGTTTTTTGAATGTATATATATTTGATTCATAAACTAAGTACCCCTCCCCTCTCCCCTAATGGAGAAGCTAAGTCGACTAAAACATTCATCAGCTGCAAAGCGCTGTCAGTTTGAGATCAAATGAGAACGACAGAGCCATGCTACCTTAAAGTCCAAGCTACTGACTGCACCACGATTACTAGTACTACTACTAGTATTGTGACTATAGAGGCCAGTGGTGGCAACAAAAACCCTTCAAGTCTTTCTAACATCATGTTCATTCTTTCAGGCAAATCTCGGTGCTGGCCTAACGTTAGGAAGGAACACGTTCTTTCCTGTACCCTCAGACTGAAGGCAAACAGCAAAACCAGCTTGAAATGTCTGCAATTTGTTGAGCATGAAAATGTGACAACAGGCAGCATTCTTTGCGCAAAAACTCTCCCATTTATGCTATTTATTAACACTGTGCTTCCTCAAATAGTGGTCTCTGCTCTTTTTGATGCCCTACCTCGTTGAATCCAACCACTCAGCATTTCCACACAAGCTGTAAAGAAAATACTCATCACACAGTGTGTTTTTCGGTTAACGTAAAAATAAAAAAAACGACAAAATCTTACCTCGGGTTGTGTACATTTTCCTGTTAGCTTACAGTACAGCACGTAATATATTAAGTATTTAACTGTAATAATAAACGTAAGTTCCTATTTATCGCCAAACATCCTTGTTAGCATATTATTAGCTTGCTAATACTGTATGTGGAAACAAGAAGCAGAAGTCAGCTGGGCTACCTGTCTATGATGTCATCAACGGTTGACTCTGTAGTTCTATGCGAACTAACACAGTTATGTTACGAGTCTCAACACAGTTTTATAGTTTTTTTTACAATTACGGTGGGCCCTCGGTGAGCATGAGCCCCCGGTTAGTGTGTTTTTCAGATAACATCAACATTTTTGCATGAGTCCAACTGTGTTCTTGTTTTTTTCACAGAACGTTTTTGTTAGCAGCCCATTTGTTTACCAATATGTGGAAGCAGTAGTAATTCTTTGCTAACAGTTAAGCCACAAGTCTAAAAAAATATGAACAAAACAAAGCACAAAACATGTTTTTGATATCCATAAAAATGTAAATACATATAAATGATGAAAGAAAGTGATAAATTAACATATAACAACACTTTTAACTTAATCAAAAACGTGATTATTGCCAAAGAGTTATTTCTTGAATTAAATCGTGTTTCTCACATTGCTTTATCAAAACGCTGGCACTTGCAACTTTCTTTGGCTCTATTGTGGCAAATTACGGACCCGGGATCAAAAGAAAAGCAGTGACTTGAGGTGAGAAACACTACAGAATACAATAATTAACTCACTCACAGCAAAACAGGAATGTTCTCGCTGCCTCATAGTCTCTTTGGAAACAATCACATCTTGAATAAAGGTAAAAATATTCATGTATCTCTTTCATTTATGTGCTAGAATTGTTTGGCTCCAATTTCTCTTGAAGATCAATAAATCTATTAATCTATCTATCTAGACTCTAACCGAGATTCCGCTGTGTCTGTCAGGTGCAAACGCAGATTTTTTACTTTATTCGGTACCATTTGTACTCTTAAACGATGGGAACCGGGTTGAAAAGACATGTGCAGCAAGTGCAAACTGAAAGAGACTTTGCCTGCGTGCCCCCCACTGTGCGTTCATTGAAACGTTCATTGAATAAAAACCTTCTCTCAAATTACGCCTAGATAACAGTGCTGCTGTTTCAGTGGGAGAACTGGGGTTGGACTCTCACTTCCTTCACGCAAATGTATTCAATTGGAACTGAATGCCTTTTAGTCTTTTACAATAATGCCACTGTAATAAAAACTGCCTGTGATGATAGTGTACGACCTTCTGTAAAAGAAACAACAAAAAAAACAAACATTTTGCATATCTAGCGTTAGGATTTAAGGTAGAATGGCACACCCCTTTAAAAACATTCAAGGGTGGGATATCCAAATAATGCCTTGTCCACCTCCCAGCAAAGTGTCCGTCCATCCACAAGAACTTTGGTTTGCTGAAAACCACAGGTGCGAGAGAGGCGACGAAAAAACCAAAAGAACAACAAAAAGGTCCAAGTTTAAAGATGGTCGCCGAGAGAAAGGTCTATCATGACTGGTCCTGCGCCCACTACAGTCACTACCACTATTGTATTAATTCATGAGTGCTACAGAACATCTACTTGCACTTCGAGGAGGGCGGCCGGGGGGGAAGAGGAGGAAGGAGGAGAGGTAGTGCAGAGGGAGAACAACAACGACGCACGAGCAAAGACAGCACGGTGTTTACACGTTATTTCTTTACACACCCATGAAATACATGTATATGAGCAACAAAAGATCCTCAGAGGATGTAGAGAGAAAGCAATGGATGCACAGTACATTTTAATAGTATAGTACAATTAGTATTCATATAGAAACCACAACAAAATTCAACTGCAAATCAGCAAAGAAGCATATTTTTTAGTTTTTTAGTTTTTTTTTTTTTTTTTTTTACATGTGAACAATTACAATTACATTTTTTTTATCACAATCGTTTATACTTTTAAAGTATCCAGCATATTTCTTGACCTGGTTGTTTGCAAAAAGCAAATCGAAGCGGGTGAAACATGTAAAAACATTGTTCTGCAGCAGACAAAAGTCTTGTGGCTTATCCAGGTTGTAGGAATAATAAAACTTTGAGTTGCTCTTGCGTATTATAGCAAAATAAAGTCTTGTTTCATTCATTGACTTTGATTATTTCATTAGAACAGAAAGGTCAGATTGTGGTTGGACAACAATCTTGTCGCATACCAAAAATAATGTAATGTACAAATGATAGTTTCCTTTAAAAACTCAAACACGTCACAAAACATCAAGGTAAGAAGAATAATATTATTTATGACTTCCATGATCTTGGAGGACTAATTCCATACATCTCAGTAATGACGCAAATAACTTATTGATAAAATCATCTTGAATGGCAAAGAAAGCATCTTGCGCGACTTCATGAGAATGCTTTCCTTTCATCTTCCAAGCCTCTTCCTTCATATAACCCCAAACATACTCAGTAATGTTCATGTCTTGTGACTGGGCTGGCCAATCCTGGATAAGCAACAAGACTTGTCAGGTACAGTTGTCCCTTATTTATCACGGTCATTCACTTGAGTTGTTAGCTTGCCAACAGTAGCCTGTGTTTGCATTAAGGATTTTTATTTTTGCAGATGTGGGAGAAAGTCAGTGATTTGCAAATCTCAAGTCACATATCTCGAGTCATGTCTCAAGTAAAGCTGTGCAAGTCCAAGTCAACGCTCAGGTCAAGAAAATTTGGAGTCATTCGAAGTCATAAACAGAGTGTTTACCAAACAAAATAGCATTGGAACAATGTAACAATCTATTATTTCATGTATTTGACAAATGCAATGACTGAATTTGCAATTGTTTTATTTTTTAAATAAAATAAGAACAATGACACAGCATTGGCATAGGATTTATGAAATCCACACATTTGTTGTGTGTATTTAAACTTGATAGAATTGATAAATAATTAAAAAACAAATTGCAATGGTGCTGATTCTACAGAATGGAATGGAAATGACAAGACTTTGTAAACTGGTGTGACACAAACCACCTGCCCCTCAACACCAAATGGCAGAAATGGTGGTAAACTTTAGGAGAAACAGGACAGACCCAGAACTTGTTCTCATTAAAGGTGACCGCGTTGAGGTGGCTCACACTTACAAATATCTGAGGATAAACTGGACTGGACTGCCAACATGGATGCTCTGTACAGGAAAGGACAGAGCTGTCTGAACTTCCCTAGAAGGTTGCCGTCCTTCAACGTATGCAAGAAGCTGCTACAGATCTTCTACCAGACTGCGGTAACTAGTGTCCTCTTGTATGCAGTAGTATGCTGGGGGAGCAGCTTCAAGAAGAAGGACGCCACACGCCTGGAAAAACTGGTGAGGAAGGCAGGCACTGTCATTGGCACTGCCCCGCATCTGTGGCAGACCAAAGAACACTGAGGAGGCTCCAGTCCATCATGGAAAACCAAACATCATCTCGCAACAGAAGAGCACTTTCAGTGGCCGATTACTATCACTATCATGCTGTCAGTGGACAGACTGAAAAGATCATTCCTCCCCCATGCCATGCGGCTTCTCAACACAACAGAGGGGGAGAGATAAAAACACACACAGGACTGGACTTTTTTTTTACCTAATTATGTTTTTTTGCACTACAAATTTGATGTATTATGTTCCCTGTTTATTTATTAGTATTTTATTTTCTTAGCTCTTCTTCCTTGCCTTGGTTGTTTTATGTTGTTTAAGTGTATGATGACATTTTTACATAGCTGCTGGAAATATGAATTTCTCTTGGAGACTATATATCTCTAAGTAAGTATCTAAGTAACTAAGTATCAACAGTGGTGTGAAAAACTATTTGCGCCCTTCCTGACTTTTTATTCTTTTGCATGTTTGTCACACAAAATGTTTCTGATCATCAAACACATTTTAATATTAGTCAAAGATAACACAAGTAAACACAAAATGCAGTTTTTAAATGAATGTTTTTATTATTTAGGGAGAAAAAAATCCAAACCCACATAGCCCTGTGTGAAAAAGTAATTGCCCCTGCACGTAATAACTGGTTGGGCCACCCTTAGCAGCAATAACTGCAATCAAACGTTTGCGATAACTTGCAACAAGTCTTTTACAGCGCTCTGGAGGAATTTGGGCCCAGTTATCTTTGGAGAATTGTTGTAATTCAGCTTTATTTGAGGCTTTTCTAGCATGAAGCGCCTTCTTAAGGTCATGCCACAGCATCTCAATGGGATTCTGGTCAGGACTTTGACTAGGCCACTCCAAAGTCTTCATTTTGTTTTTCTTCAGCCGTTCAGAGGTGGATTTGCTGGTGTGTTTTGGGTCATTGTCCTGCTGCAGCACCCAAGATCGCTTTAGCTTGAGTTGACCAACAGATGGCCGGACATCAACACAGGGCCATGTAGATTTGGAGTTTTTTCCCCCCCCTAATAACGTGAACCCTAATTAAAAAACTGCATTTTGTGTTCAATTATGTTATCTTTGACTAATAGTTAACTATTTTTTTATGAGCAGAAACATTTAGGTGTGACAAGCATGCAACAGAATAAAAAGTCAGGAAGGGGGGCAAATAGTTTTTCACACCACTGTATCTATCAAAAACGACACATGGAGACACATTTTACTCAACACACTCACTGAAAATACCGGTAAGAAGCATTTTCAAGTCATGAAAGTCCAAGTCAAGTTGCAAGTTGAGTCTGACAAGTCCAAGTCACGTCAATATTGTGCCTGTTGTCACAGCACCTAGTGACTAATGTAGAATACAGTGCATTCAGATCTGAATTTCAACCACAAAACAGCCATGATTTATTAGTTCCTATATTTTTTTAAAAACATGATAGCCGCAAAAATTTAAGGGACGACTGTACATACCGCCTGCTCCGTCCGTGACCTTGCAGCTGTAAGATGACACTTCGGGAGCGTGTGTTTATTATTACTGTTAGTGAAAGCTTTGCTTGTGCGAGCGCGCTGATAGCGGCTCATTCAGTGTGCGACCCGGAATAAATAGCGTCAAATGAGTCATGGGTCTCATAAAAGCAAAGGCCAAACGTGTCAGCGACTATTTTGCGAGTTACCTCGCAACAACTGCACGGTGTTTTGTCTATTTTAGAATACATGAATCCAAACATCCTTCAACGCTAATCCCAAAGCACAGGGCCGTCTTTTGAAATGTGCAAATAGGACACGGCCTGTACTTAACTACTCACAGTGCAATGATTTTGTCTTCTTTTTTTTTCTTTGTTTTTAAACCATTCAGTGTTTTTTTTAAGTGAGAAGAAATTAAACCTACCCAAGAGGCTGAGGTATGCTATCACACACTTTTCCTAATTCAGTCAAAAAATGAGAAAAAAGAAGCAAGGCTTGTGCGCTGAGCCCAAATATTGTCTTATTCCCAAGATCATTTGGGAAGGAGTGGGATGAAAAAAACAAGAGAAGTAGAAAAGTGTCCGGAAATGCACAAAAAGTACACTGTGCTTTGGATTTCATTTTTATGTCTGCTCAATTGAATGCTTTAAGAAAAGATACCAATCCAGTCCGGATCTTTTTGGTTGTTCTTTATCTTTTTTTTTGTTTTTCAATTTCATAAAACAGACTTAAGTTGAAGTTTGCTGGTTTGTAAAATGATTATTTACAGAGCAAGTGCATGTTGGTCTCTGTCTTCCAGCAGGGCGGGGGAAATAAACTATGGTCATGGTAATCATAATAATAATAACTTTGTCTTCTATTCACATGGTCTAACATGTTCTTTGACACACCATCACAAAAATATGCTATTCTCTCACTGAGTTGGTTATATGCAATGACGGGAATAATATGTACAGCTACATTTCTTTTTCTCAAGTTTCAATTCACAATGTCGTTATATGAAATTTGTTATAGCATATATATATATATATATATTTATATTTATATATTTCTAAACAACCCCAAAAAACAACACTTATAAAAAGGACCATAAAAATATTAGAGTCCTCTTTGTATTGCCTAAAAATAGGTCATCATGGTTAACAATGAGACATCACAAGAAAGAAAAGCACTATGATTTATTACTTTGATACCCTCAAATCCGATTTTCCCGAAAATTTATTGATCTTTTGTTGTTGATTGTTTTTAAATCTACAAATTTTGTGCGGCGACTCCATCCATCCATCCATTTTCTATACCGCTTTTCCTCATTAGGGTCGCGGGTATGCTGGAGCTTATCCCAGCTGACTTTGGGCGAGAGGCGGGGTACACCGTGGACTGGTCGCCAGTCAATCGCAGGGCAGACAAACAACCATCACATTCACATCCATACCGATGGACAATTTAATCGCCAATTAACCTAACATGCATGTTTTTGTAATGTGGGAGGAAACCGGAGTACCCGGAGAAAACCCACACACGCACGGGGAGAACATGCAAACTCCACACAGAGATGCCCAACAGAGATTCGAACCCTGATCTTCCTGACTGTGAGGCCAATATGCTACCCATTCATACACCGTGCCGCCCTGTGCGGCGACTCTTTTTGAAAAAAAAAAAAGGTTTTCTCCTTCAAGCTAAGAAGACAAAGATGTTAAGAGCAGGTTTTCTTTGCTATGTTGCCTGCATAGCAGAGGAAAATAAGTTGAAAATAATAAAATGACACAAACGTCATGTGGAACTAAAATGAAAGACACAGGAAAGGAAAGAAACCTAAGCAGGTGCCGACGTGATAGGAGGTTTGGAATATTGTACAGCAGTTGTTCTTTTTCCCATATTGCCTTTCTTTTCTTCTTCATGTCGTTCCCACTTTCATTCTGTGAGCCTGTCCACCGTGTCTCAGTAGCGCCACCTGCACACAAAGCCAATTAGAAACTTGGTCCCGTCTTTCCTGGGCTGCCGGATAAACTCTGCTGGAGAGAGAGGAGAGCATGGCGATAGTAGCAGTCAGCTCGGTTAAAACAGCAAAGCGCAGCCGTGCAAAAATGACCAAGAATGCTGTATGCATGCATGTGCAAGTGCTGCAAACAGCTGACTTGCACGTCAACAACAACATGATAACATGGAAACTAATATGGACTAGAAAGGATCTTTGATTAGACTACGCAAATGTCTGATAGAAGAGCTGGAAGTACATGTAAATGTGACTCATAAAACCACATTTATAATGGAAAAATAGCCTTGTTTCCACCAAGCAGTACCATTTGCTTTGGCACCCTGCATATGAAAATAATGTACTTTCACGACGATAAGAAAACAATAGGAAAAACGTTTGCTAGATATGTTCTTTCTAAATACTTTCTCCTTTCGTTTATTTATTTTTTTTAAACTGAAAAACATTTGTGGGCTTACTTTTTATTTCCATATGAAGTGCATGCACCCCATCATTCTCCAGTAAAGGTTTGTTGTAAAAGTATGCTCACATTCTGTTTAGCTTATCCCAGTGCCTGCATGTGACATTTCTCTGTATTTTGTTGTCCAATTAGCAAGAATAAGGATGTCAAACTTCCATTAAAGCCTGGAAGGCTGTGGAAAGCCACTGTGTATAAAAAAAATTGTTTCTGCAACCATTATATTATTGGCGACATGATGACAAACAGAAACGTGCATGCACGCGCCATGATCCAACTCCCGTTAGGCAGGGCTTGCACAGTCAGCTGAGCGGAGATGCTGGTTGCAGCGTCACCTAGGTTTCTGTCATTTGATCAGGCGATTCGACCATTTTTATTTAAAAAAAAATACATATATGTTAAAAAATTTATGAAATATTAAATATTATATATATCATATTTATGTATAATTATATTTTATAAATATAATAATATAAAATTTGATAAAATACAGTTCAAAAGATACAAACAAGTATCAAGTTGTTGTCTACCTACTGGTAGGTGCAATAGATTTTCAGAAAACAAACAAGACCCAGCATTCATGATATGCACACTCCTGACAGTGTTTTTCACCCCATCTCTAAGGGAGAGCCCAGCCACCCTGCGGAGAAAACTCATCTTGTCCTTTCGGTCACTACCTTTACAAAACTCTATTTAACTATTTTGTACAAACTTTCTTCTTTGGAGGATTTGGCAATCCTGTGAATCACTAAAGTAGTATTTAGTTTTTTATAACTGCTTCACATCTGTGTGGCATGGAGTCAACCAACTGGTGGCACCTCTCAGCTCTTATTCCACTCCAAGATTATTTGATAATATTCGACAATTCATTAACATTTCTTGGTTTTGCTTCAAAAACAGCATTTTTCATGTCACCACACATTTGATCCGGGGACTGGGCTGGCCACTCCATAACATTCATTTTGTTGGTTTGGAACCAAGATTTTGCTGTTTTTTTTGTTTGGGGTCATTGTGCTTTTCAGCATAAGGAAACATGACCTCTTCAAGTATTTTGACATGTGCAAACTGATCCACAGTCCCTGCTGCGGGATAAATAGGCCCAACACCATAGTAGAAGAAATATGCCCATATCATGATGCTTCACTATCTTCACTGTGTACTGTGGCTTAAATTCAGAGTTTGTGGGTCGTCTGACAAATTGTCTGCGGCCCTTGGATGAAAAAAGAACAATTTTACTCTCATCAGTCCACAAAATGTTCCTCCATTTCTCTTTAGACCAGTTGATGTGTTCTTTGGCAAAAGAACACATTTGGCAAATTGTAACATTTTCTGCACATGCCTTTTTTTAAGGGAGGGACTTTGTAGGAGATTCTTGTAAATAGTTAAGCTTCACACTGACATCTTCTAACTGTCCCAGTATTTACAGGTAACTCCAGACTGTCTTTCTGGAGCTGATCATTGGCCGAGCCTTTCCCATTTTGTTTATTTTTCCATCCATTTTGATAGTTGTCTACCATTTTCTGCCACATGTCTCTGGTTTTTCTGTCCATTTTAAGGCATTGGAGATATTTTTTGCTGAACAGTCAAATATTTTTATGCACCTATTCATACGTTTTCCCCTCTCCAATCAACTTTTTAATCAGAGCACACTGTTCTTCTGAACAATGTCTTGAACGACCCATTTTCCTCAGGCTTTCAAAGAGAAATGCATGTTCAACAAGTGCTCGTTTCATCCTTAATAGTGGCCACCTGATTCACATCTGTTTTTTATTCACAAAATTGATTACTGATCACTGATTGAATGCCACACTGCTATTTTTTTAACACACCCCTTTCAACTAATTTCCCAATTGCACAGCCTTAAGAGTCTCTATATCATAAATCCTGGGTCTTGTTTGTTTTCTGATAATCTACTGCACCTACCATGTAGCAATAAAAATATTCTAATAACTGTACTTGATCTGGTTAGTCATGTCACACAGGGTGTTTGGCAGGCAGGCTTCGCTACACATCTTAAATAAAGCAGTTTTAGCATCACATAGCTATGCTAGGGTTTATTTGTTCCTGTCCTTAATGTTACATTGCTCTACTGTATGTCATAAATTAAATCTACGTAGAAAGTGGATAAAGTACACAATAGTGCTTCTGGGAAGTACACACTTGGGGACAAACAGCTCAGTAGCATTAACATAGTAACGGCATGTTACCGTCAAGGCCAGATTATGGGTAACACACTTCAAATACACAATTTCAGGACTTATTCCATATCAAAAATCTTAAAAATCTTAAAACCAGTTGAGAAATTGCTAGAATTTATCATGTGGATCATAATTAGCTTTTTTTCTACTCAAAACCTCCACCTCCACCTCCACCAAATGTGCAGAAGGTAAATTCTAGCAATTTCTCAACTGGTCTTAAGATTTTAAAAGGGAGTGTATTACAGCATAATTCAATGGGTAACTTATTCATTCATTCATTCATTTTCTATACCGCTTATCCTCATTAGGGTCACGGGGATGCTGGAGTCTATCGCAGCAGACTTTGGGCGAGAGGCGGGGTACACGCTGGACTGGTCGCCAGTCAATTGCAGGGCACATATAGACAAACAAAGACATACAAACATTCACACCTCTGGACAATTTAGAGTCGCCAATTAACCTAACATGCATGTTTTTGGAATGTGGGAGGAAACCGGAGTACCCGGAGAAAACCCACACATGCACGGATAAACTTGCATACACTTGCACATTAACTCAATGGGTAACTATTAGCGTTTATGATTTATTCTTTTCTATTTATATCTATCTTATCTATTCAAATCTTATATTATCTTTTAATTTTTCATGATTTTTCATGATTTTCCCCTACATGCTGGTCACTGGTCATTTTTCATGGTGGAAACACAAGCCTGACCAGTGAATAAAGTGCACTTGCTTGGTGTTTATGTGGCTGCTGAGTCACACTCACACTTTACTGGTGGAGGAAAGGGTGACGATTGATGAGAATGAGAGAGATGCACAGTAAATAGAATGCAGTACCTCTGATGAGATGGCAAGCGGGCCACCTGTTCAATGGTATCCATTTGTAAAAGCTGTCGCAATCAAGGGACCCTAAAAGTGTACAGTTAGTGCTGCTGTCAGTATGGATTTCAA
This sequence comes from Oostethus manadensis, assembly GCA_024372805.1. Taxonomy (NCBI): domain Eukaryota; kingdom Metazoa; phylum Chordata; class Actinopteri; order Syngnathiformes; family Syngnathidae; genus Oostethus; species Oostethus manadensis. The sequence goes on along the minus strand of QODF01000124.1, from coordinate 592,389 downwards.
AGAAAAAAAAGTGAGTATCTTTTTTCAAAGCCAGAATGGATGTTTGCGTTGAGATTCAGTTGGGTCCTCACATCAGAGCAACAAACGACTTCACTCATTAGTGCGGACCGAGTGGCTGCACGGTGATCACTCTCTCTAACGGGCTCTTCAAAATCAAGCATGTTACAATAACAGCATCTAAAAGATACATCAAATATGTAAAGAAGCTCATATGCACACACAAACACTCGCAAAAGTGATTATAATAAGCGGGATAATAAACAAGAGCGAGCTTGCGGTGCCGCACGGCTAATCAGGCTAGCTGACAGGTTGGTGGAAATGACAAAGCAAAGAAAGGCGCAGCCCTTTTAGCTGTGATTAGGCGGCGTTATCGCCTCCATCAGCTAATTGCATTTTAATTGTCTTGCATATAGAAACACTTCAAGTCACAACGGCTTTTTTGCAGACGCTATTTTGACATGGGCAAAGCAGGTGTGCGGGCCGGCCCGCACTTTGGACACACCCCGGGGTTCCATTTGCGGCCACTGGCTGTTGTGTCATTTTTGTGAATAGAAAAATTAGGTTTTTGATTTGTTGATGCCAGAATGTATACCAGTGTCATGCCACGTATTAAAAGTATATTATTTCAGAAGATTGTGAGATTTATGTAAGTTTATACTGTATTTACATACTTAACACATTTCAGCTCTTATGAACTTTGGTTTTGCTCATTTACTTTTAATTTTACAAACTTTCTTCCTAAATAATCTTTGTTAATTTTCTTCTCATAAGAGTATGACTTTATTTCTGTAACATTTGGACATTATTCCCATAACAACTTTTTCCCCACCCTAAAATTTTTGACCCTGTCAAAAATGACAACTTGATTTTGTTTTCTTTGCATCATAAGTCTTTGTAAGACTTTGTAAAACGTCTTTTTTTTTAACATTCCAACTCCATGGAACATTCCATCTTACTAAAATGGCATTTTTCCTCATAATATTTCAGGTTTATAAAATTTTTACTTTTTCTCTTCCTATTTCTTTTGCTCTTTTTTATTCCCGTAAAATTACAGCAGTTTTTTTGTATCATGGGCTAGTGAAAAAACAGCCACCCTGTTTTAAATGCTTCCAGATATATTACTGGAACCGTAAAAGTCCGAATGACTCATTATGACTCACTTATGTGTGAGTGACATGAAGAAAAGCTCTGATTTGCTTGGGAAGAAGTGGCATGGATTTATCCCTAGATGCTGAAGAAGTTTTTTTCCGTCTTCTATTCTGGTCAACAGGGTGTTATAGTGGCAATTCATGAAAAGTAGCAAAGTCTGCTTTTTTGGACTTAAGGGTTGAAAATGTATTATGTATTATTACAGTATGTATCCAAGAACACAGATGTTGCAAACTCCGACAACAAGGACGCTGGTGACTGCTGTGCTCGGTGGCCACACGTATCTTGAGCCCTGGGACAGCCGAGTTTCTAAAAATAACATATATTTATTCTCCGAGGAGTTAAGTGACAGGAATACGCGTTGGACACACAACTTTAAATGCTGAGATGTTTGACCGCAGGTAAATTAAGACAGATGGGATGTCCTGTTTTCATTTTTCTTTAGAAAGTGATGAAAACGTCCTGCTTTTCATCCTGCATGCTGCATAACGTCATATAGCGAATATTATTTTCTTACAGGCCAGTTTATAAAATTACATCATTTCTATCATTACTGTAATGCCTCCTGTACTGTGGTTAGTTAGTTCCAGACCCGACCATAAATTTGGAATGTAGTAATACTGTAAGAAAACCTGTTTACCACCTTAAAATGTTTTTTTTAAACATTATTTGAGCCCTCTAGACACCAAATATAAACACAGTCAAATATAAACTCCTATTACCTAATAAATTAGACAAAATAGGATGTTCTGTATAAGACATGACACACAGACATCAGTGTTGCCAGGTTTGCTTAGATTAAACAACTTTGAGCTTGATTTTTTTGCAAAGTACTTTGCAAATTTTGGCAAAAGTTCTCTGTGTTGTTTTGGGCTCGTTTCTTTCATGCAACCTGGCACATACGCTTAGTTTCATTTCATATGATTACACATAGGTGCAGTCAGACAAAGGCAAAGGTGCAAGTACTCACGGTGATGCTGGGGCCAAACCCGGAACCAGGCTGAGGGCTAGCGGCGCTGATGTAGTTGCCCACAGCTGAATCCTGGCTGCTGGCTCCGTACAGATCTGCCACAGGCCCTGGGCTGTTGGTGCCGTGGAAAGCTCCAGGCCTCGAAGGGTTGGCGCCTGCACGCAAACACAGTGAAGAAGCAGCTCAGAACCACCTTATGATGAACTATGGTCTTTTTACTTGCAAAAGTGCTATAACTCATCACTGGATACGTGTGATTGTCTCTCAGGAGGGATGAGACAGCCAGCTGGTGCCAGACTTGGGCTTTCCAATCACATAAACTGATGAGTGAATCCAGTTTGATTCTGTTCATGTTAGCTCAACATGCTGCCTTTAGAGTATCATTCACATACAACCATGCACAACACACAGGAGGCACACTGCTCGAGCATGCTAGTAACTCTTAGTGAGCTTGCAGTGTCAGTGCTGTCATGCATAATGAGAAGGACTACTTGTCAACGAGGAGACTGTGTTTGAGGTTTCATATTCGAGCTGTAGAGTTGATTACCTCTTTGTTTTACTGTCCAACCTGATCATTGGCTGAAAAAAAACATCTTCAACAGTAACGTCAGGGATAAAATGTGAGCGAGACAAGAGAAAAGAAGGCTCAGCGGGGAAATATAAAAGCTTAACCACCCTTTCATTTGCAGGTTCTAACTCAGGGGACGAACAAAAAACACTGAACATGACTTATCACCTTTGCTCTGCAAGTAAGAGCAAATCAGACTAAAGGCCTGTAACCACGGGACGATATGAAGGAAAGAGGGAGAGAGAATGACAGTTGGGGAGTAAGAAAATGTGAATTCCTTCACAGCAATCTCCTCTGCTGTCAGCTTCACATGCTGCCTTTGTCTCGCCCTCATTCTCGGGCTTCAAAAAGCTGCTTTCAAAAGGAAACAAATCAGGCAAAAGCTGGATCTTATACTCATAAACTATGGGGAATGTGTGTATGTGTCAGGTAAATAGTGTTTAGCTGCATGCAATAAAACAAACTTTACATCGCCATGCTTGGGTGAGCAATTACAATAAATACGCCTTGAAAGATGTTAATGCTACTGTTTAACTTTGACGCGTCTTATCTTGCCTGCACATATCCCACTTGGCTAACTTTTAATATTGTTACAATTTTCTATTTGTTTCTTGTCACAGGTAATTCCAAGTTGCCTCTTTACAATTGTCCACCTCCGCCCAATTTTGTGATTACAGTTACATGTGATGCGTTAATGGCAAACATGGCCCAAATGTTTTATTCATCATTGAATTGAATAATTGGATTAAATATGCTCTGCCTTTAAGTTATAGTGGGGTAGTGGTTGACACCTACTGGCCATAATAATTCAATGAGTTGATCTTGTAATGCAGGTAGTAGATTGTTCTTGTTGGTGTAAACAATGGTCTTCTTCACTTGTGAATTACGGAGTTGTTAGAAGCAGCGCCATGACACTCCTAAAAAAATGCTCTGATGAGAACTTCATCCTGAATACTGCAAAATGGCCACTGCTTCAGATGTGTTTTTTTCTTCTTCATCAGTCATTTTTGGACTGTTTTGGTTGTTACAACATAAATATTTATTTTCTACATATTTAATACATACTTATGTACATACAAATGTATGTGTGATTCTACGGATCACTAAAGCAGGTGATTTTAATGATCAACACCATCTTCAATTTGAGGGAAGGAGCTCATCAATTAAAGTATCTGCTGGAAAAACTGGTTGGGGAAAAAACCTGCAGTGTCTCGGCCCTCCATGGCACAAGTTTGACCCATATAAGGTAAAATCATTATTGTATATAGGTTAAACCATTATTATTATAACCACTATTGTACAGTATATAGGATGTAAACCATTGTGACTCCATTCAATTCCATTTTCTTCCGCTTATTCGGGCCCGGGTCTCGGGGGCAGCAGTCTCAATAAAGAAGTCTGGACTTCCCAGTCCCCGGCCACCTTTTCCAGTTCCACCAGGCGTTCCTGGGCCAGCTCCAGTAAACGCTGAAGGTGTATGCCTGATGACCTCATTGTTTGCAAATAGCCAAAAATAAATCCTAATCCAAACTGCATCCTCTTGATGATTTGCGCTCAGAAATTCTGTTTGTGAAAGTTATGAACAGAATCGATGATAAAGGGCAGTGCTGGTGGAGACCAACGTTTACCCGAAACAGGTTTGACTTACAGCAGTAGCACGCCACCGATCATCTACTCCCGGACCACTCCTATTGAACACCACGAAGGACCCGGTCGGATGTCTACAAAAGTATAGAACCCTAAAATATCCTTGCAAGGATGTATCCATTGAACTGTCTGCGTTTGTGCCCTCAGACTGTGCTTCCTCTACAGAAGGTATGTCAGTGGGATTGAGAAAGGCCTCAAAGTATTTCTTCTATATCCTCATTCGAGGTCAGCAGGCATCCATCCCCACTGTGTGGACTGGGCACTCCTTCCCCTTTTTGAGGCGTCGAGTGGTTTTTCAAATCTCTCCAAGACTGACCAGAAGTCTTGCTCCATGGCTGCATGGCTGCCCCAAAGTGCAGGCAAAGCTCTGCCGGAAGTGAGAGTTGAAGACTCGACAAACTGGAGACTCTGACAGACGTTCTCAGCCCACCCTCACTACACGTTTGGGTTTCCCAGGTCTTTCTGGCATCCTTCCCCGCCATCTAAGCCAACTCATCACCAGGTGATAATCAGTTGACATCTCAGACCCTCTCTTCACCTGCATATCCAGAATATGCGGACGCAGGTCTGATGATATGACTACAGAGTCCATCATAGACCGGCGGCCTCAATGTCCTGGTGCCAAATGCACTTGTGGACATTGTTATATTCAAACATGGGTTTTTTACAGAAGTTCAATAACAACACACCACACGGGTTTAGGTCAGGGAGCCCGGTCCTCCAAATCACGCCCCTCCAGGTCACACTGTCATTGCCCACATGGGCGTTGAAGTCTCCCAGTAGAACTACGAAGTCACCAGCTGAGGTACTCTTCAGCACACCTCTGATTCACTCCAAGAAGGCTGGGTACTCTGAGCTGCCATTCGGCAAGTAAGCTCAAAGGCGTAGGGAAATGACCCTCTCAGTCACCAGGGATGACTCTAACACTGAGGCACGAATCCTAGAGGCTACTAATAAGCCCACACCAGTTCGCCGCCTCTCCCTTGCAGCAACTCCAGAATAGAAAAAGGTCCAGCCCCTCTCAAGGAATTTGGTTCCAGAACCCAAATTGTTGGTTGAGGTGAATTTTAATATCTCAACCTCCCATACAAGCTTGGGCTCCTTCCCCACCAGAAAAGTAACAATCCATGTCCCCAGTCCCAAATACCAGGTCGCCCAAGCACCCGCCCTCGACTGCCACTCAACTCACATAGCACAAGACCCTGCAAGTGGTGGGCCTGTGGGGGGAGATCCCGTGTTGCTGTCGCCCGCCAGGGCCCCACAGGTTACGGCCTGACCACCAGGCGCCTGTGAGCCCCTCCCCCAGGCCTGGCTCCAGGGTGAGGCCCCTGTATCCCATGACTGGGTAATAGAGGCTGACTTGTAAAAAAGGTCTATAGTGAGCAAAGGAAGGAGCACATGTATAAGAACTGCCATCACATCTGCAGGGCATGAGTGTCTGTAGTTTTGCTGAGCCATGTTTTACATAGACAGGCTGTGGGAAATGCCAACATCTGCCCGAGGCAGCTGGCCAACATTTGGCGCTATTAAAAGGAGGCTTTGGACTGCAAAGGCCATTAGCAACTCCCACACATCCCTCTTCCTTCTCCACCTTTCTTCATGCTTCTACTAGTGAAGGTGAAGTCACAACTTGGGAGTGTTTTAGTTTAGAACAGTTTAGATAAGACAGTAGTGTCATCTCAAGACTCTCTAGTCGAGTCGATTCCAGTGTCTAGACACATGGCAGCTAAGCGCCTGCACATGTAGGTCAACACTTCAACGTGACGTCGCTGCTGCTAGCTTCTTATGCTAGCAAACCAAGACTCAGCCAATGACAACTATGCAGTGCTTTTACATAGGTAACAGTATCCCACGGCATTATTGTGCCAGTTTTGAGATCACTCAAAACTGCAATAAAATCCCATTGTTCTGCCCATCAAATCTGATGGTTGTGTGTCTCAGCCACAAGCATCCGTTAGGTGAAAAAATAACATCATTTTGGTATAACATTACACAATTGCAACCTTGCACTACATATCACTAGAACCTTTTCCAATGCCTTTCCTTGTATTTGCTTTTCAGTTGTAAATACTTCATTTAGGCAAGAAATATGTGCAGTTTATTTAAATATTCTTTTTTTTTTTTTTTTTACTAATAATCATCCGTATTGTACCACGAAACAGCATGACTACATATGAAAAACAGTGATATACAGTATGTGGATTGATACTGAAATATCAATACTTCTGATACCAGATTTTTATCCTCTAAAATTAACAATCTAAGATTCTCAAACTATCAGTGCTTTGATACTTCCATTTTATGAGGTAATATATATCATGGAAAATCATATCATAAAATAATAATAAATTAAAATAATTAAATTATAAAATAATTTTGATTTTGCCTTGGTGGCAAGTGATTTTTTTCTTCACTCTGGGTGACACTGTGCTGTTTACAACAGAGAGGTGTGGCTTGCCTCCGTTAATTACGCTAAATGTTTTGTTTACTGCCGTTAAAGCGTTATTTTTGACAGCCCTACTTTTAAGTGTAATTAACAAGTATTTCAGAGAAGGTTCTTTTGCATCACATTTGCTTTTGTATGCGCATTTAAAAAACAGGAGGAAAAGATTGATTCACAAGCACAGCAAAAAGTTTGAGGCTAGAAAAATGAGCTTACACTTGCTTGAGTGTGAATGAGATCAATGCAAAGCGTGCTGACATCAGTCTTTGACATCACATGCAAATGTGTCAGCAACTTGTCAAGAAACACAAATCAACTTTTCAAAAAGGGAGGAAAACATGCATTTTCTCTGGAAGACAGTTTGATTGTGCTCTTTTTTTCACTCATTGGGGGTTGGGAGTCTTTTTCAAGCGCAGGGAAAAAGAACACCAAAACAGTAAGTGGAGAGTAAAAAAATAGCCCTTGGATGGAGGTATGTCATGAAATAACAGCCATTAAAGGTGGAGAAGATACAAACCTGGGTTCTTAAACTGATCCGGGCTGTGTAGGTGCTGGAGGGGGGAGTTGCAGGCGGAGGTGGCATGCTCACTGTGCAGCATCTGAGCCGCTTGGGGCCCCAAGGAGCCATAGTCAGCAAAGGAACAGGGCCCCCCCCTCTGGTCACTGGGCGCAGAGTAAAACCCATAATCGGGGAGGCCTGGGAGATACAGTAAAGGTGGGGAGGGGTACGCCATCATTGTGGAAAATCAGTGTCAAAGTCAATGTCCAGATTTCTGTGTTTGTTCATGGAACTCATGTCATCCATCCCCCAACCCCTTCAACTACATCATAATCACAATTACTCTTGTAGCGCTGCAGTTGATGCTTTTATTAATGTGTTTTTTTTGTTTTTTTTTGGAAAATGACCTGCGTTGTGTGTTTCTGTGCAATCAGTGCAGAATGAGATGAAAGTGAGGAATCATTAAAAACACAAGTCAATACGTTCTCATTTCAAAGCAACAATTGTCTCCTGACATACCTGAAGGAAGGCCGAATGAAAGAAACACAAATCAATAATGAATTTAATGGCTCCTCTTTGACCAGCAGGAGATAAGGTGTGTGAATGAGATATATTGCTGCTGACTGCATGTTTCATGTGTGATCCAAACACTCTATCATTTCTAACAACGCTCTCTTTGATACAGATGGTGGATTATCAACAGTTTAGAAAATGTCATTCCGCAATAAGTCATGCTGACATTTATTGCATGTCCTCTTAATCAGAGACAAGCTGCTCATGAAAAGCGGGCAATTAAAGCAAATGTCTCCTCACGCCTGCTAGATCGAAGCCTTAATCTACTCAGGAGCTCCAACTCACCAAGCTGCTGTGTTTGTGTTTTTATTTGGTCCACGGATCAAACAGCTATTCCAAGACACTTCACCTCTACCCACTCGGAATAAGAAAGTCCACTTGTGCCAAATGGAACGCCGGCAGCGGCCCCTGTTTCTCCCGCCAGTGCTTTCTAGCACTCTGATCTCAATACTTGTGGGCTTGCTGGCCCACTCATCAAATTATAGGATCCAAAAGCAGCAGGCTTCCCACGTACGTCACATAACACTTGACACACTGAACAAAACTCAACAGCCAATCATTACATTTAGTTCACCGATTGGCCTTGCTAATGAAGGAAAACTGAATCAATAGAATCATTGTAATGGAGTGTCAAAATATTTGACAATAACACTAGCCATGTTCCTGGGAACATGGAATACCAAAAATGGCACCAGGCTCTCCATGCTTCTTTTGACATGAATGCCAGAGTTCACCTTCATGCATGAATAGACATAATTACTGACAAACCTAAATAAACCTGACAATAATCCAGAAATGATCTAACTGTGCAAGCTACTTGTGCTCCATGCAAGCTTACATCCAAGAAAGTCTTCCTGACTGCAACCTTTAGAATTCATTGCATGCACACAAATTACATTACAAAGAAACAATTCACTACTATAGGTACTGATTTGCTTGAGGTAAGAGCTTCCTCTGGCAATGTTAATCACATCGATGCAGTCAACTTTGCTGAGAGGCCAACACAGTTTAATATAATGCAGGATGTGTTCAAATACTAGACTTAAAAGTCTAGAAAAAGTAATTCTATATTAAGAAATTGCGTTTCCTAAATTATACCTGTAAACTACCAATATTCCCGTCACAGGGCCCTGAAACAATGTTGCTACGCCATGATGAACATACTGTATATAAACGGGGTGACCAAAATGCAGCCTGGGAGCCATTTCTGGCTCACAGCTGTTTTTTTAATTGGCCTGTGGTACATTTAAAAAAATTAATTTTAGCAAGAAAACTGGAAAAAAAGCAAAAATTGAAAAATGAGCAGTGATTTTACTACAGGAATAAAGTCCAACTATTCACAGAAAAAAGTTGTAGTTCAACAAGAAAAATTTGTATCTGAAAAAATATCTTTTTGACATAAAGTTGAAATATTAAGTAAAATTATAAGAAACAAACAACAAAAAAGCATATAAAAAAAGCAAAAAAGCAAAAGAGCATTGTCAAAGAGCAAAGCTAGTGGCAGGTTAAGACTTTTTCACTGTATATGAATACACTAATTTGCATGGTGACCTAGTATTACTATTGCTTCTACTATATAATTAGGAATGCATATTTGTTGACAAACAAAATGTATCCCACAGGGCATCCATTGTTTGTTTACAGTACTTAATATGTACTAGAATCAGCATTAACAAAACCAACTATGACAACTAATTAGTTAATCCGTATGAGACACAAAGAATTGCAACTGTATGTGTGCCTTAATTTAAGCCCAACAATAAGCCCAATGTCTGTCGCTGCACATCAGAAGGGTTAAGCGGCCGTTTGCTGGCAGTGTACAAGGTTGCTGGACAAAAGTACTACTCAGACACTCATGCACAAACATTCTCAGAGCCATATATTTTCATCAGCGACAATCTGATCCGTTATGCAGGATGAGACTGGGCAGATTGTGCCCACAGCTGCGTAAGTATCACCGGTCATATCAGGGAGCTGCGAACCGTCCCATTATTAATATTCACACAATCTATCCAGAACAATGGGCCTTTCTTTGGCTCCTTTTTTTCACTGGCCACTAATTGGATGTAATTACTCATCTACAAAACAAATGAGCATGCTGAGGTTGCCTTGGAGACTAGATCAGGGGACCCAGCAGTGCGAATCATTCACAGGGCTTCATTTATACTGATAATTATCTCGACTCCCTCCTGCCCTCAGCGACCAAAGTTGGCTGAGAGGCGCCCGGGAGGGGGAGGGTCCTGCAGTCATCTGTTTCTGACATCATCAGGGTGGTACTCTGCAAGTGGATAAATGTCCTGCTTTCATTCTCCCTTTGCCAGGTGACTGCCTTCAACCTTGAAAGCACCGCTGCCTTTATTTTCCTCACTAGTCAGAACATGAAACTAATCACACTGATGATAAAAGGTAACACCATATAAAACCACTGCATCTTTGACTTTAGCATTTTTTTAAGAGGCACTATTATCTGTTATACTAGACCCTTGGCAAAATAGGATTTTAAATGATCTTTAAAAACCTTAGAACATCAAAGATGTAGCTGGTAATAGGGCAATATTTTCAAATAAATGTACATAATACATTGTTTCAATAAATGATTGCATTGTTTTCTGAAACAAAAGATTCAGAACTTTGTAGTGATGTTCCTGTCATTAAGGAAATCACTGGGACTACTGTACACTGCAGCAGCTCCAACTCAGTAACGGGTAAACGAATTAATTACTCTTTCAAACATTACAACTGCCATTCCAGTTACATGTAGTGAAATGTAGCCATCTTTTTTTGCACATCCAACAGCTGTTAGGGTAGTTAATGTCTGATTGCACTTCTATGGTGAGTGGGGATGTAATGATGAATGACGTAAGGTAGAGTCCAATTTCATGGTAAGCCAATCAAAGTTAATGTACAGAATTTTCCCAAGTCACACTTTTCTTCACAGTTTGGTTGGTTCTGTGACCTATCTGTGAAAATATAGATAGGTGCCATGTGAGTTTTGTCCTGGTTGTAGAACACTGAAGGGTACACGGGAGTTTCAACAGGTCTACATGTACCTTGTGGACTTGGAAAAGGTAAACTGGTGTCGCTTGCAGTGTCCTGTGGAGGGTCTATTTAGAATCTCAGAAGGTCCTGATGAAGAGGAACAAGAGGAGAGACCACACCTCGCTCTGCTGGAGCCAGGTCTGGGGGAGAGACTCGCAAGCGAGTGCCTGGTGGTTGGGCACACTTTCTTTTTTCGGCTCAGCCCAAAGAAAGAGGTGGAAGGAGGAACAAAGGTGCCTCTTTTTTTCTAGTTTATTGCCTCCTTCCTCTTCTTTTTGTATTCCATTTCTGCAGCTGTGAGAAAATATCTTTATTTCTAAATGTCATTATTGTATGAGCTTCTTCTGTGGAGTTCAATAACTTGCCAATATAGGAATAAATGAAGCTATTGGGGTTGCGTGGCATCACGTGGGACACAGCGTGATCAAATAATGCCACAACTGCTGTGTTGGTGACAATGACCGAGCCACACAATTTACATTATTTTTACATTAAGCCGAGAACTTTATGAGAAACAAACAAGAGAAAAAAAAGTTGTGGACATTGTGGAAAATTGTATAATATTATAGGTCTAATGTTAAAATTAGGAGAAGAAATTTTACAAGAAGAAAAAAACAACAGGAACAACAGAAATTGAGATCCAAAAGTGTTTTAGGAGTCAATAAATTAAAAGAATGAAGTGAAGAAAAGAAAAAAGTGAAAATAAACTCATAATATCAAAAAAATCTTTAACGTTGAGTTGAAATATTAAATAATTTTTTTCTTTATTATTTATTGTTATATTATATTATATAATTTAATAAAACTGTTAAAATTAAAATGATAATATGTGCACAAAGTCAAAATATTTTGGGAATAAAGTCACAATGTTACAAGATGAACATTTATAAAGATCATTTAAGAGAAAAGTTGAACTACAGTGGTACCTTGACTTACGAGTGGATTAACTTACAAGTTTTCTGACATACGAGCTGTTGCGCGGACAAACTTTTGTTTGGGAATACGAGCTTTGATATGACTTACGAGCGCACAAACATCAATTAAAACCCCATCCAGACAACGACGATCCGGTGCCTGAACACAAAATCACTTTATCAAACCTGCACATCATCAATATGAAGCCGGCATTTTTATGGTTTGGTCTGTAAACGAACACTTTTAAGACCGGGTCCCAGAGTGGAAAAATTTGAAGACGCTGTTAGCATCTCCTTAGCTCCATAGTTATGTCATAGCTTTACAGACTGCAAACACGGAAACAACAATGGCGCAGTACAGTGTTTTGTTTACGACCCTAATGAGGATACGCAGCATAGAAAATTGATGGATGGATAGAATTATGTAGTGTACCGTACATTAGTACGAATACAAAATCTCCCTCCGACCTCCTCCACCACTCCCTTACACCTCTGCCAACTTACTCTAAGTACACTTTAGAAAACATGTTTATTTCTTTACACTTTCTTTTATTTTGTTTTAATATACATTTCCTATACATTACTGAGTGTGGAGACCCATAATTCTTATTAAAAAATGTATAAATAGTAAAAATTGGTGTGGTGTTTGAGGGCACTGGAATCAATTAATGGCATTTTCTTTCATTCATTCATGTGTCATTCATTTTCTATACTGCTTATCCTCATTAGGGTCGCGGGTATGTTGGAGCCTATCCCAGCTGACTTTGGGCGAGAGGCGGGGTACACCCTGGACTGGTCACCAGTCAATTGCAGGGCAGACAACAATCATTCACACTCACATTCACACTCAAATGGACAATTTAGAGTCACCAATTAATCTAACCTAACGGTATTTCTTATGGGGAAAACTGTTCTGACATACGAGTAAATCGAGTTACGAGCTATGTCTGGGAACCAATTAAACTCGTAAGTCAAAGTACCACTGTATTTGGAAAAGAAAAAAACTGCAAAAATGGCCAGATAAAGATCAAAGGGTGATCATAATAATAATAATATGCTTTTTTTGCTTTATAACAAAGCTTTGATGCACTGTTTAAATAAAAATAAATATAACTTCTTAGAATATCTATATGTTTTGCTTTATAAAAATCAAAGTTGCAAAGTTGCATCCTGTCATTTTTACATATGTGGCCCTCGGTGGAATAAGTTTGGACACATCCAATCTCATCAGACATCTCTTGATGCCACTAGAAAGCTACATCCCCTTCTTTGACATATTTCTTTCTATGTTAAAAAAAGCAATGCATTGGTAGTATGTAAAGCGTAAAGAACTATAAACACAGTGAAATCGTGCAATTACCGGGAGTGGAGTGTACAAGTAATATATAAATACAAGAAAAAAAATGAGATTGAATTGTTGGTGAAATAACAGCATTAGCAAATACACACTCCAAATAATCATGTCAATGAAATGTCAAAAATGTTCTGCATTTGTAACCTAATATGTATATGGCCACAAGTGAAATGGATGGGATAAAAATTTAAAAGGAAAATAATATGACATTGGAAATGGGATGAGGTATTTTGCAACATCACCTTACTTACATGAAGTAATGGCATTGCTAGCATATATTATTATCAAGAATGGCAGGCATGTAGACTTTATGGTGGGAGTGCAGGGGTTCACTTGCACACTTTAACCAGTGAATATCAAATAGCTCTGCGTATTTCTACAAGGAATACTTTCTCATGCACACATTTGTTGCAGTGCCAGTCAGATTCCTCGGTGGCCATCAAAGCACATCACCCTACAGAAGATGTCAATAAACCTGACATGCCGCTTCCGAAATTAGGGTTACATTGTCAAGCTCCCGTAATTAGCTTTTCCATTTTTCCTGTGTGAAATAAACTAACAGCTCTTTTTGCTGTCTTGCCTTGCTTTCACTTTCCATTTGAAATAATCTTTTCTGAACCAACGGCTGAGTAATTAACAGTACTAGACAGCCTTTTCAAAGAGCACAGACATTTCATAAATAATACATATTTAATGTCTTGTCATTTTGTGCTCAGAGAAGCTTGGCTAATGAATTTTAACAGATGATTTCATCTTGCATTTACTTACCCCATACTCATGCCTGTCTTTTGTACTATTCATTTTTATACCTTTCCTCTTTTCTGTGTACAGCCTTTCCAGTCACAAACAAACTCAACAGCACTGCTGGCTAATATTTAGTGGCCAAAAGAGGGTTTTTAAATTGCCTGCAACACATTCTAAAAATATAGTTTGGAATACTTCAAGAAGAACAGCAAAAATATAAGACTCAGTTTATCTAATTTAGAAGACGAATTGCAACAAACAGAGAAAAGAGAAAAAAGTTTCATCAACAAAAAGTCATAATTTTATGACAATAACATTGCAGTTATATGAGAAGAAAATTAGCAGAAATAATATTTAAATAGTTGGAACATTTTAAAAAAGCAGACCAAAAAATGTAATTTTGTGACAATAAAATCAAAACATGACAAGAAAAAAGTCAAATTTTTAAAAAGTGCCAATTTCAAATATCATTTTGTTTCTGCACTGATGCAATGATAAATCAGTAGTTGCCAATTCTGGTGGCAAATGCCAATTTAACTCAATCTAACTGGGCAGTGAGCACAGGGCCCACCTGCAGGACGTCGGGCTCTCAGGCCACCATCTTGGAGCCTGTTTCTGATTGTTTGGTCAGAAATATTCAGACCAGTGGCCTGCTGGAGGTCATTTTGTAGGGCTCTGGCAGGGCTCATCCTGTTCCTCCTTGCACAAAGGAGTATACTTTGCTGTTATACCAATCCTGCTGAGGGTTTAGGACCTTTTACGGGGGTCCAGGTAGTTACTCCAGCTCTCTTTTTCCTCTCGGATCTTTCTTAGCGAGTTGGACACGTCCCGGTGGTCTCTGCACGACGGGTCATATACTGTAAATTCCGCTATTTCTGTACTTCATCTGCAACGATCATGCTCATCTGCCATTTTTTCCGCGCGTCTCCGTACGCGTAGTTTGAAAAATGTGGAGCTGCACGGAGCAGAAATTTTCCGCATGAAAGGGGCCGCACGAGGGGGCGTGGGTGCGAAAATTATGTCATTTGTCTGCACGGAGCCGCGCAGACCTCGCAGTTTTTTAGGCTTAGGAGCTGAGGAGCATCAAAACAAACAATTTCCCACACTGTTGCATGAAGCTTAGAACATACTTTTTCTGAAGAGTGTTATGTATGCAGACCCTGGAGGGCAAAGCCGTGATGTCCCTAAAGGCCTGCGGCTGTGACCTCCGACCATCTGTTCCCCACAGCTGCCAGATCCACCGCTTCATGGCAAAAGAGCAAAGGGACATTTCACCCTCTCCTGTGTGACACAACTTTTCTGGGCCTCAGACAAAAAAACAAGTGCAATGGTCTTGGCATGCCTGCTTCTGTTATTCAGCAGCAAGTACATGTAAAGTGCTTCTGGCACTACCGAAAGAACGAGATCGCGGATACAAACGGCGGAAATGCCGTACCCGGATAAGCGGATGAAAATGGAATGGAATGGAATGCTTCTGGCACCAGAGTTTAGTTGTGCCGATTAACATGTCGGACAAATGGACCTGCGCTCGCTACAAAGCAGACTGATTGAGCCCAGAGCACACAGCCATTTCTACTCTACTCTCAGGCACTGCTTAGGATCACTGAATTATTTGGGAGGAATGTGACGCCCTTTTTTCGTAAATTACTTTCACATAGATTTTCAACTTTTCATGGGAATTAAAGGCGGGGAATGAGACAGAGGAGGGGTAATGCCTAATAGGAGCATAAAGATCACTTAACAAATGTGATTAAAACAGACTAGTTGACAATGCCGTGCTAGTTCTGCAGTCATCGTTGCTGTGCAAGCAGACTTAGTGTACAAAGAAAACACTGACACCTGGAATGGGACTTTTTAGGGTGAAGCTGAGATTTGAGGCCAACATTTGAGCTTACCAAGAAGCTCCGAGGGGATCAGAAAAACACTTAACAAAGCAGCCTGGGACCAGCCGGAACCTTCTTCATCCTTCTTTGTATTTTGCTGTGCTTCCATCTGACAACACTAAAAGCAGAGGCTATTTCTGTAACTTTTATGGTCAACAAACAAAATAAAAGCACGTCATGAGTTGGGATTGGACCAAATGCTTTGGGATTATTTTTCTGTTTGTGTGCAGCAATACATTCATGCAATGCAAAAGGGTGCTAACCCTCTAATTTTGTATTTTGAAATATTAGTCTCACTTTTTAAGTGCCGCTTTTAAGTTAAAGTGGGGTGTTGCCTTTTTGGCGACACCTACTGGACACTAACTTAATTTAATTTGTTAATTACGTTGCGCTTGTGACACACTTAGGCACACAAATTGAATGACAAAACACTTTCATTCATTCATTCATTCATTTTCTATACCGCTTATCCTCATTAGGGTCGCGGGTACGCTGGACTGGTCACCAGCCAATCGCAGGGCAGACAAACAAACATTTACACTCTAACGGACAATTTAGAGCCGCCAGTTAATCTAACATGCATGTTTTTCGAATGAGGGAGGAAAGCGGAGTACCCGGAGAAAACCCACGCACGTACGGGGAGAACAACAGAGATTCGAACCCTAAAAATACTTTCTAATATGCTTCTGCCTTGGAGACTTTGTGTCTGTAAGTAATGTGCAACTATAATGATATGATTGAGAAATGTGCTATTTCAGACAGCATTGTTGTTTTATTAGGACACTAGCTTGGAGATTGTAGCTGTTTCGTCAGCCACTCACTAACTTAAATGTATGACTTTAAGTTAAGTACAAGTGGGGGTGGATCTTGCCTTTTTGGCAACATCGAGTGGCTGAAATAATTAATTGAGTTGAGCTTGTTGTGTCACAGGCACACAAATTGAATGATACAGAGCATATTGGACAGTTTGTGTTGAAAATTGTTTCTAATCAGCTTCTGTTTGTAAGCAATGTGCAGCTCAAATGATTTTGAAAACTGTGTGACTTAATTTTGTTTTGTTAATAATTGAATTGAGCTTGTGACACACTTTGGCACACAAATTGAATGATAAAAAATGTAATACTTAGCTTCTGCCCGAGACAGCTTCTGCCCGAGACAGCTATGAAATGGGGGGCCTTATGTAGAGAGGGTGGGGTACTAGAGAGTATCGGTGAGATGGTGCTAACCCATGTTAACCTGTTTGTGGCCAACTCCTCTGTTTTGCTATCCCGTTATAAAAAATCTTCCTGATGCAAGAGGGAAGTTTCCCGTCCTCCTGAAGAACTATGCTATTATTCCCTCTGACACGATCACACATATAAAATTACAGCATTTTTTCTCGTAAATTACGTTTTTTTTTCTCAAAAATTGTGAAAAAAGGTTGTAATTTTTTCATATCACTGTGTTAGAGGGAAAATCTAGCATACTTCTTCAGGAAGAGGGGAAACTTCCCCCCGGCTTCAAACAAGCTTTTATTCATAACAGGACAGCAAAACTGAACAGTTGGGCACAAACAGATTCGCTTAGCATCATGATTAGCATCATCTCACCGGTACCCTCATGTACCCTGCCCCCTCCACATAAGAGTCCCCTTTTCATGGCTGTGTCAGGCAAGGAAGGAAACTATCATCTAGTCGTCGTACCTTGGAGACAACGTGTCTGAAAGTAATGTGCAACTATAACGATATGACTGAGAAATGTACTGTTTTAGACAGTAGTGTTGTTTCCCTAAGACACTACTGACCTTTACGATATGGATCTTGGAGATTGCAGCTTCTGCGTCAGCCACTCACTAACTCAATACACACCTATAATTTTCATTTTATTTTGTGAATACAAAAATGAAGATTTGGTGTTAAAACATGATTTGGTGTTTGATACGTTTCTACACACAGTGATGCGTCCATATCACTTATTAAAAGTGTCTTCTTCGAGAATATTATCACATTTACAAAACATGTATCCATACATTGAAAAAAATGGACTTATTTAATTTCTTTCATCTATGCCATGACAGCCTTTTGACAATCATAAATGGCACAACTGCAAAGCTTTTCTTATTGTTTTTCAAATGTTGAATTCTGTACAGACTTCTTAACCACTGAGCTGTCAACAAAACCCTTCCGTGTCTCCACATCCAGCTGTCCAGAGTTTGACACTCCTTGAAATATGTGGTGCTATGAAAAACTACAGGAGTTTCTCCTGTTTTGATGCACTTGTCCAAAGGGCAAGGACAGAGTTAGCAGTTCAAGTACACCTCGTTTTGATGATTGTGATTGTTATTTTGTCTTCTTGCTGAGCATTTCCAGGTCACAGCCCAGTGACCTGGACAGAAAATATCTTGCATTTTTCTTCCAGCAATACCGACACGTCAGTGACCAATCTACAAACAAATGAATCAGTGGATACGACACACTGATGTTGTCAAGAGGTTTGTTGTGGAGTGTAACTTCAAACTAGTTTTCTCCTTAGTTTTGGAAGCCTTTAAAATTGTGGTTTGGTTTCTGGCACGTGGTTGTTTTATGCAAAAAAAGAGCATTAAAAAGAAGTCCATAGGGGAGATTTTATATTCTAGTGGTCATTTACATATGGTTAGGCTTAGAAAAAGAAATTGAATGCCATTGTTTTTAATGTTGTCTTTCATTTGTAAGGTAAGGTCCATCCCTCCATCTTCCATCTTCTCCCGCCTGTCCAAAGTGGGATTGCAGGGGCAGCAGCCTAAGCAAGAAAGCCCAGACTTGCCTCTCCATGGTGACTTCGTCCAGCTCTTCCTGGCAGATCCTGAGGCATTCCCAAGCCAGTTGAGAAACATATGTGTCCTGGGTCTTCACCGAGGCCTCCTACCGGGTTGGATATGTCCTGAGGATGCCAGGACATGCCTCATCTTTTTGTTTTAGCCACCTCATTTGGCTTCTCCCAGTGCGGAGGAGCAGGACCTATCTAAAGGAGAATAGTTTACTCTTAGGGAGAAAACTCATTTCAGCCGCTTTTACCTGCCATTTTGTACTTTTGGTCACTACCCAAAGCTCATGACTATAGGTGAGAGTAGGAACGTAGATAGACCAGTAAATTGAACACTTTGCCATTGGGCTCAGCTTCATTTTCACTGCAATAGACCAGAATGGAGAATCCGCATCACTGCAGACACTGAACCAATCTGCCTGTCCATCTCATATTCCATACTTCCCTTGCCCTTGAACAACACCGCCCAGGTAACCTAAACGCCTCCACTTGGGGAAGGATCTAATCCCTGACCCTGTTCCGGTTGAGAACCATGGACTCTGACTTGGAGGTGCATATTGTCATCCCAGCTGCTTCACAATCGGCTGTGAACTGTAAGGTAAGGTATTGTGTTCCCCCATTTCCATGCTTAACAAATTACAGATAGATACCAACCAAAAAAATCTGAAATATAACTATATAATATATAATATAAATACCTTAAACCCAAAGTAAACATGCTGTAAATAAGTGAATAAATAATAATATATAATCATATTTAATGATAACGTGACTAAGACGGCGCTAATAAAAAGTGTATTAACTTGTGGTAAACAGGTTTTCTATACTCTAACTACAAAAATATAAATAGGAAATCCTAGATCATGGTCGGGTCTACAACTGATTAACCCCGATAAACAAGGAATGACTACATGCAAAAATATCTGAAAAAATGCTGGGTGCCAGAAGACATTTTTGATATTGTAACAATATTAATAATACTATTATTAATTGGACATTGCTTTATATTTAAATCAATGTAAGCATTTCCATTTTAAGACAACAAAAATATTATTATTTTTCACATTTATTGGTTCTCTCATTAACGTCTGCTTTTATTGACTAATGGGCCTCAACCAATGTGTGCCAAAAGATCATACAGCTTGGATCAGTTATAAGGCCACTGACGCATTTAAAGAACACAAGCAGCCTCTATTTTGAATGTGGTGCTCTGTTGGAACTGTAGGTGGAGTCAAAGCACAAATAATCCACTCATACGTCAGCAGGTAAACAAAAAAATTGAGACAAAATGAGGAAATAACTTTTGCTGATGTGCTATTAGAACCAAGCAAAAAAAAAAAAAACTATAAAAGAAAGCAGACCACTGGATGTTATGATGAACTGATTACATGTAAAAATGTATACATGTAGACATACACGGTTGTGTATGTCTAGGATACATAGACAAAGCACAGGCAAAAAGCCTGATGACAGTGTTTATCAGCCCCTGTCCACAATGATACTTAACTCCCTTCCATTGCAGCTGTCACACATAAACTGTTCACAATGGCTGCCATCACTTCATTTGCTTTCTGGCTGCTGCAAACTCCAAATCAACATTCCTACTTCTTAATGATGTGCATTGCCTTGATGGTTTTGCAAATGCTTTGTTTGAAAAATACACACACCCTGATGGAAAAGATAGAGCATCTCATACAGTTAGTTTGTCTGCACAAGTGCTGCCCATAAGCACACGTTAAAATATACCACATAACATGTTACAAACATCTGAGTTACAATTCAAAGTGATGTTTTCTCCCATAAGCTTCCAACGGTATGTCTGGTAAAGAGCGGCTCTCCTCGCTAGAGTCTGCAGGCTGTGGTGTTCAGTCAGGGGAGCTGCTATTGACAGCTATTGAATGATCTACAGTTGTAAGGGTGGAAAAAGCAAGCTGTATAAATGAAGCTGACAAGTCAATCGATGCTGTGGTAAACACAGAGAGAAACTCTGTTACACACTGAGAGGAACTTGCATCTAAATCTCTAGAGATGTACAGTACATGTAGATGTTCACGGGCATGAGTAACCTACATGTGTTGCATACATACAGTATGTTGTATATTTACAGTACCCTAAATACACATGCACATTTTATATATTATATGTACATGTATTTATTATTATTTATAAACATGTATTTATGCAATTAATTTTTGTCATTTCATAGCTTGGCTCCTCTGTAGTCCTTTTTTCTGGGTAGAATTTTCAGGTGTGATACTAAGATGGCCGATATTGACATAAAAATATCGGCTCATAGTAGCATAGGTTTTTTTTGCATCTAGCTCGGCAGAGCAACAAGCTCAGTGTGTGATATTATTTCCAAGTTTCACCGTTGGATTGTCAATAATGTGCTATGACTTACAGTAATCCCTCGTTTATGGTGTTTAATTGTTTCCAGACCAAATAGTGATACATAAGGGCTAAGTAAAAAAAATATATATATATTCAGTATATATATACAAATAAAAAATAAATATACTACACTTTGTATGTGCCAACACATTGTAGCCTCCTGCCTGAGGAGAGAGAGAAACAGTTTGTGTCCGGGGTGTGAAGGGTCAGTTGTGACGTCTCCTGGGAGTCCTGGAGGGATAGGAAGCTTCACCTTCTCAGCAGCACGCACGCTGCACTGCAAGTTTTTTTCTGTCCCTGGCAGTGGTCCCATTGTATGACACGTTAATGGAGGAAGTGATGATAGACTCAATGATGCCCGGGTAGAACTCCAACATCTTGGTTGGCAGCTTGAGCTTCCTCAGCTAGCACAGGAATAACATCCATCCTCTGCAGAGCACTTTTGAGGTCCTCGGTTATGGTGATGTCCAGGAAACGGAAGGAGTCCAAATGACTGTATGAGATGAGCTCGATGAAGGTAGTGTCGTCTGCAACCTTGATCATTTTTACAGACTGATGGCTGGAGGTGCAGCAGGGGAAAGCACACAGCCCTGCATGTTGACAGTCATAGTCTGGAAGGAAAAGGATGATGGGAGATACACTAACTGGGATAACCAACGGGAGGGATGCTTCTTCTTCTTCTTCTTCTTGGGTTTAACGGCGGTTGGCATTACTTTGGTGCATTACCGCCCTAAGGGAGGGTAGCTTGTATGGCGGTGTCGTAGAATAAAAAATCTGAGCTGTACTTTTGATTTTTCATTTTCGTATTTTGAATATTTTTTCATTAAATGGGAAGAAAATATCTTCAAAGCCCAATTTGTATTATGAATTTTTCTTATAATGAAGTTTTTGTATGTCAGAGTTCCACTGCATTGGAAAAACAGATTTGATACGATTTGATGCAGTTTCCATTCTACGGTTAATGTTTGTTGTCATAGATATTAGTCTTACATTATAAAATAAAAATAAACTGTGGGTCTGGCTGGTGAAGTTTTGCACCTGTCTGAAATTATTCCAAAGATGTTCCAAACGTTGGCGTTCAAATACCGTCTAACTTGGGGCACACTGATGCAGAAAGGTTAACATACTCTGTTGGTCTTTCACAGCTTGGGGGGTTTTAGGCTTGTAGTTGGTGAGTTGCCTGAGCCACCTCCACACAGATGCACAGTGTTTGGCAGCCGCTGGAGTCTTTCAATAGTTTAACATTTTTTACCTCCTTGCTAAACCAGTATTTGGTCTCCTTGTAGCAGCTCCTGTCTCCATTTTTGTATGCTCCCTTTTTTTCTTTCTTAATCTGAGTTTAGCAGTGAAGCAGGTTTGTTGTTGTTATAACTCACTCTGGTGCATGTTGGCATGATGCTGTCCTCACTAAAGTGGATATATGAAGTCACTGTGTTGGTATACTCATCCAGATTCTCTGTGGCAGCCCTAAACACCTCCCAGTCTGTTGTCTCCATTTCTTTGATGCCCTTACAAGCTTGGCAAGCATCAGCCTCTGCCTGTACCTGGGAATCTGGAGGATCGTCACATGCTCTGAAGAGTGCGGCGGGCACTGCATGAAAGGCTCCACTTACTGTAGTGTACCAGTGATTCAAAGTGTTCTCTTCTCTGGAAGGACATTGGATGAACTATCTGTTTTTGGGTAGGTCCCGACTCGGGTTCCTTTTGTTAAAGTCACCGAGTACAATTATTAAGGAGTCCGAGAAAGTTTGCTCCACATGAATAATGTGATCCACCAACATCCGCTGAGCTTTGTGCACGTCAGAATGAATGAGCGAACTCATGTGGGGAGTAGAACAGTTTATGAAAAGGTATTCCAGAGCAGGAGAGCAGTTACATCAGTGCACTGTTCATATAGA
The DNA here is from genome assembly GCA_024372805.1 of Oostethus manadensis. Taxonomy (NCBI): domain Eukaryota; kingdom Metazoa; phylum Chordata; class Actinopteri; order Syngnathiformes; family Syngnathidae; genus Oostethus; species Oostethus manadensis. Next base: position 569,536 of record QODF01000124.1, on the reverse strand, counting down.
AGCAGATACCGGCACCTTTGTTTTTGCCGGCAAGCTCCATGTCGCGGTCTGCGTGAAGAAGATGGAAATCCTCCAAACGAAGCGTGCTGTCCGGGATGCATCCATGCAGTTACATATCACAAAACGCATAAACTGTGAAACACAAAGGACAGCAGGAGGAAAGGCCTCTGTTCCGATTCAACAGCAGTGTCAGCTCGTCCATTTTGTTGCTTAGGGAGCGGACGTTAGAGAGGAAAATCCCAGTTAGAGCGTGTGTAAAGGCCGGCATTATACTTTCAGCACGAACCCCTGAGATCGTGTACGTTTATACTTTGTGTGGCGTCTTCTCCCAAACTGCAGGGGGCAGTGTATTGAAAAAACACGTCTACCACTGTACTAATTTAGAGCAGAAGAAGTTTGCTATTGTTTACTCAACTTACAACATGGTGACAGTTGCACATGTACTTCTTGAAGACTAGTAATTGTGTTGTATTTATTTCCTGCTGCGACGGAAAAGGAACAGAAGGTGGTCCACTCATCCTTCAAATAGGAAGGGGCAAAATGCAAAGCACGAGTAACTCGTGCAGTCGCAGCTCGAAATGACTTTAATTCCTAAACACCACAGGGACTTGTACTCTGGCAGGAGAATGCTTACAAAAGGCATGCTGAACATGGCTGACGATGACATAGGACTGCTTTGATTGCTTGTAAATATTCATTCCTCCAGGTCATTGTATTTCCAAGTCTGTGACTGGAAATAAAACACACTCTTTTTAATGCACACAAAATACTTATATAAAAAAATATACACATATAAATTACTTGCTTTAGTGCTTATGCTTTTTAACTAGTGGGCGTCAGGGTAGGCTGCCTCTGTGCATTTTGTATTTCACAGCATCATGTTTTTCCTCTTTCTCAGCAAGTGGACATATCTTGGCTATCCGATGGTCTCGGCCTGATGAGTCATACAAATTGGCGGTATTTCTGTACTTCAACTGCAAGGATCTCCTGCTAGTCTACCATGTTTTTTATGCGTGTCTCAGTCAGCGTAGTTACAAAAGTGTGCTGTAGCGGGAATTTTTCCGTATGAAAAGGGCCGCTTGTGAGGACGTGGGTTCGAAAATGACATAATTTGTTCACACGGAGCCGCATGGACCATGTGGTAAGCATAAAACAGGCTTAATCCTTGTCTGTGTAGATGCACGTCTTCCTCTTCTGCAATGTCTCACTTTTTTGGCACAAAAAAATTAAGCAGGTCCGCAGCAGACACAAAAAAAACTGGAAGTGGGTCCACAGGGTTAAAAGCTCTGATGTTAACAAGCTCTTCATGGGTATACGAGCACGCAGACACCCAATTTACTTACAAAAACAGACAAAACAGAGCGCACCAAGACACCAGGCTGGCCCTCCACGGCGCCATCTTGAAATATAATTTTTATGGTGTAAAAGGCTAATGAAATTATAAGAATGATGGGAGCTAAAGCAGTGTTGAATTTATATTTTTGTTATCTCCGTTTTCAGAGCTTCTATCTACATTCTTGTATATTTTTAAAATTATCAGCCACACTATTAGTACAGTGTAGTTTTTACATGTCAAACATGTCCTCAGTGCTGCACAGCGCAGGTGTTTCTGTGCTCTGATTGGATGACTGACTTTAGTGCAGTGTTGGGGAGGTAGTGACGTCACTAACAAAGAATTCTGGCTGGTGCTGGAACAGTATTCTAGCACTCTTGCGCTATAAGCCGTTCAGTGTTTGTCGGTGATGGACAATTTTTTCTCTTGGTTTTGAATGTTCGTGTGAATTTTGCTGGGTTTAAATCCAAGCTGCTCATATTGGTGTTTAGGATTGACAAAAGGCTTTTGACTTGCTGCAAAAGCACATGTTTTAAGACAGGGCTTTTTGCAGCACCCCCTATTGGAGATAAAATAATTTTCACCCAAAGTTGCAATGTACTCATGACATGCCGCACCGCTAAAGAAAATGCGACGAAAGAAAATGTTCATATGTATTTGTAACGAGAAACCATAAAACTTGTTAGCCAAAAAAAAAACCCTCATCCCATGTCACTGTTATAGCCACTGTATGCCCAGAAGATGTGTGTGCACCATTGTCACACAGTAAAAGAACTCCTGTAACAGGTTGGAAACATTTGTTTGCTGTGAAATCATCATTTCCATGTCAAGAAAGCACACAGGCTGTTCTTCAGACAGCTAAGTGGCATGTAGAAGGAAAATTACTTGTCCTCAGCTGTGGAAAGAGGCGCCATTTTAACTAGAATACACACACACACACACACACACACACACATATATATATATATATATATATATATTTTAGATTTATCTCCTTTTCATTGAATCATTGTATTTCTGCTTAAAACAAGCATAACAGTGGAGCAAATATAAATTTTAGGACAATGTTATAATAACAATATTCCTAAATCTAGAACTTGTAACAAGATTTTCATATTTTAAATCTAGACTGATAAAGGTAAATTTTCTATCTATTAAGAATATTTGGCTTAAACTTAATTTGTAATAAAGACATTTTCCTTAAATCTAGACATGTGACTAAAAAAACTTGCTTAAAATTAGACCAGGTTTCTTATTTTAGGACTCATTATAATAATAATCTAACACATTCAGCACTTTTAAGTTCAGCACCTCATGACCCTGAAGAGGTCAGTAATTCATCGCCACTTTACACTTTGATTCATAGCCTCACTCTACAGTATGGTGGTTTTGTATTTGAATATGGCCTATTAATAGTCCAAAAATATGCATATTCCAGCAAATTGTATACATTTTGTTGCCTAAATTAAGCATTTTCATGCATAAAAATGGCAAAATTGAGTAAAATACAAACATGCGGCACCTGTCGCTAGGTGTCAGTAATGTTACATTGATGAGAAAATAAGACAAAACCCCTAAAGGAAGTACTTGGGGATAATGTGACTCTCCCAATGCTAATGTGTGAATCTATATTTGGTCTTATTTCGGACTTATTTTCTCTTGTTATTCCTACTATATCGGGTAATAGGAGTGTAAAAGGACTACAGGGGTGTTATTTTATTTCTGGAGGGCCAAAAGCTTCTTTGCTTCACTTACAAAAATATTCAATACAAAGTCATCATCCAGCGCTTCAAATTTTGCGGCTTTACTCTATCATGGTATTATGTCAAACCATGTATATTAAAAAATAAATAAATAAGGAATCCTAGTTTGTGGAAGTTAACTTATCACATTTCATCCTGGAACCAATAATCCGCCATACACAAGCGATCACCATATCATATGTGTGTACAGACAATGGATGGACAGATGGATATTTGTGACTCATACATATTTAAAAGCTAAAAGCAAGAAACGGCTGTTAGCTACTAATCAATTTCAGCACCTTCAAATCTTAAGTAAGTGTAACCTTTTGATTTTGAGGTCAAGGACATTCGTGTACGGCTTTGATTTTGGTTTGAAACTTGTGGCAACTAAATTTGGTTATTGTTATTTTCCAAACTGAATTCAGGTTATTGTGCCTCAGTCCCATGAAGTCACCTCAAGCACCACACCTGCACCCTTTGTGTTTGCTGCTAAACATTACTCAATGTGTAGTAGGAAACTACCTCTGCTATATACAGTATACAGTATATAGTGGAACCTCAGTTTTCATACGCCCCTGTTTTTGTAGGATTTTGTTTTTAACAAAAGTGATTGCTACCAATATGTCTCAGTTATTGTACACTGTCTCTGTTACTACACAAACAACGCATGCACACATTGCGGTGACTCAGTCTCTGTGAGAAACATACAGTGCTTTGTTTACAGTTGGGACACTACAGACAGATTGCAGCCAGGTTACCTTTTAATCATATTTATTGTGTGTGTGTGTGTGTGTGTATCGTTGTGTGCGTGCGTGCGTGCGGGTGGGGTGCGGGGCGGATTTTCTGTTCACAGAAGTCACACAACCATGAGCAACTCTGTATCTGTCTGTATCTTCCTTCTTTTGTTCAAGCACTGCTCTCTGCGCTAATGAAAGTTTCTAGTACATCACATATTATATGTCTGACCTTTTTAAATTTTAGATGGCTGCAAAAAAGTTGAAAGTGCCAAAGGTGAGAAAAACTATAAAATAAATTGAAAAAAACATTACAAAAAAACTAATAAATTAAAACATGATGATCATATCTGCTGCTGAAGTTTATTCTAAAGTTGAAGTGAGCAAGTTTACAACTCTACTTGAAGTTACATTATTTATGGGAAATATACATTTTGCGCATTTCTGTTTTCCTTTTGGAATAGATTAATAAGGAAAACTGAGGTTCCACTGTATCGTATACGCTGACGAGAGAGCACGGGAGCTCGGGTGACTATGTCTATGGGAGGAAGCAGAGCAGGAGAAGTTGGAGAGCAGCAGCCACACAGAACATGGACAGAGCGTTTACCTGGCCCTGTGCTCTGTGGGTACGCCAAGTAGCCGCCTCTTCCACGGGCCCCCCTACCTGAGCCACGTGCTGCTGCTACTGCCGCTGCTGCCACCGGTCCATACGCTGTTGCTGGGAAGCCTGCAGACACACACACACACACACAAATGCATCACTTCGTCCCACACCAACAGGATAACACTGACACCAGAAGTGAGCTGCAGGATAAAACCAGCTGTCACAGGCAGGGGCTCATGTTAGGGCGACAGCTATCAGCAGACTCTTACAGAAACCATTGCCACAATCACTATGCTACCGACCCACAGGTCCACACAGGGAGGGAAAAATAGCCAGAAGCATGACTAAAACTGATGTTGCATCAGTTTCAAAAATATAATTTCTGTTTTGGGATTGTTTATTTTTATGGAGGTTTATGTAGTTTGTGGTGTATAAATAAATTATGTGCAACATTTGACTGATGTGCACTCTCTGGACATTAGGTACACCTGCACAGCTGCATGTTGTATCATTGACATCTACTGATTTTACATTGAGTATTTTATGCGAGCAAAGCAATTGCTGCAACCAAAACTGGACAAACTGTGCAAAAAAACCCTCACTAGTTTTTTCTTTAGTGGAAAGGTCTGGATTGTATGTAGTGTTCTATGTGTACTGTGCAACATTGATCATAGGTAGTGTTCTATGTGTACTATGCAACATTGATGGTAGTCTTCTATGTGTACTATGCAACATTGGTCATAGGTAATCTTATATGTATACTATGCAACATTGACCGTAAGTAGTCTTCTACTGTATGTGTACTTTGCAACATTAATGGTAGTCTTCTATGTGTACTATGCAACATTGATTGTAGGTAGTGTTTTATGTGTACTGTGCAACATTGATTGTAGGTAGTGTTGTATGTGTACTATGCAACATTGATTGTATGTAGTGTCTATGTGTATGTTATTGGACTTCTGTGCTCATCTCGGATTGTCTATAACAAACACCATGTTTAAGCATAAGGGTGTCCACATGTGCACTTGGTACCACACCCTGAGCCGCAGTTCGATGATTGACTTTGTGGTTGTGTCGTCGGACTTGCGGCCACATGTTTTGGACACTCGGGTGAAGAGAGGGGCGGAGCTGTCACCAATCACCACCTGGTGGTCAGTTGGTTCCGATGTTGGGGAAGGATGCCGGTCATACCTGGCAGACCCAAATGCATTGTGAGGGTCTGCTGGGAACGTCTGGCAGAGTCCCCTATAAGAAGGAGTTTCAACTAGGCGATGTTTCGTGCCTCCATTGTCGATGCGGCTGATCGAAGCTGTGGCCGTAAGGTGGTCGGTGCCTGTTGTGGCAGAACCCGTTGGTGGACACCAGCGGTGAGGGATGCCGTCAAGCTGAAGAAAGAGTCCTATTAGGCCGTTTTGGCCCATGGGACTCTAGAGGCAGCTGACGGGTATTGGCAGCCCAAGCGATCTGGCAGTTCCTGAGGCAAAAACTCGGACATGGGAGGATTTCAGAGAGTCCCTGGAGAACTACTTCTTAATGGCTTCCGGATGGACCACCATTGGCGGAGGGGGAATCAGTGCACAGTCAACACCGTGTATGGTGGGGACGGTGTGCTCCTGACCTCTACTGGAGATGTTGTGGACCGGTGGGGGGGATACTTTGACGACCTCCTTAATCCCGCTGACACGTCTTCCAACATGAAAGCAGTGCCCGGGGACTCTGAGGCAGGTTCTCCTATCTCCGGGGCTGAGGTTAACAAGGTGGTCGAAAAGCTCCTTGATAGCAAGGCCCCAGGGATGGATGAGATTTTCCCAGAGTTCCTTAAGGCCCTGGATGCCGTGGGCGTGTCTTGGTTGACACGACTCTGCAGCATCGCGTGGACATCAGGGTCGGTGCCCCTGGACGGGCAGACCGGGGTGGTGGTACCGCTTTTCAAGAAGGGGGACCGGAGGGAGAGGTATCGTGGGATCACACTCCTCAGTCTTCTCGATAAGGTCTATTCAGGGGTTCTAGAGAGGAGGATCCGCTGGATAGTCAAATCTCGGATTTAGGAGGAGCAGTGTGGTTTTCGTCCTGGTTGTGGAACTGTGGACCAACTCTATACTCTCAGCAGGGTACTTGAGGGTGCATGGGAGTTTGCCCAACCAGTTTAAATATGTTTTGTGGACTTGGAGAAGGCATTCGACCATGTTCCTCGGGGAATACGTGGGGAGTGCTCCAGGAATACGGCGTATCGGACCACCTAATCCAGGCGGTTCGTTCCCTGTATGGCCGGTGTAAGAGTTTGGTTCGCATTGCCGGCAATAAGTCTGACCCGTGTCCAATGAGGGTTGGACTCTGCCAGGGCTGCCCTTTGTCACCGATTCTGTTCATTACTTTCATGGACAGAATTTCTAGGCGCAGCCAGGGCGTTGAGGGGTTTCAGTTTGGTGGCCGCAGGATTCGATCTCTGCTTTTTGCAGATTATGTGGTCCTGTTGGCTTCATTGATCAGTGACCTTCAACTCTCACTGGATCGGTTTGCAGCTAAGTGTGAAGCGGCTGGGGTAAGAATCAACACCTCCAATTCCGAGTCCATCGTTCTCACCCGGAAAAGGGTGGAGTGCCATCTCCGGGTCGAAGATGAGGTCCTGCCTCAAGTGGAGGAATTTAAGTACATCGGGGTCTTGAGGGAAGGAAGGAACGTGTGATGAACAGTCGGACAGGTGCGGCATCTGCACCGGTCTGTCGTGGTGAAGAGAGAGCTGAGCCGAAAGGCAAAGCTCTCAATTTACCGGTGGATCTACGTTCCTACCCTCACCTATGGTCATGAGCTTTGGGTATTGACCGAAAGGACAAGATTGTGGGTACAAGCGGCCGAAATTAGTTTTCTCCGCAGGGTGGCTGGGCTCTCTTAGAGATAGGGTGAAAAGCACTATCATTCGGAAGAGAGTTGGAGTAGAACCGGTGCTCCTCCGCATTGAGAGGAGCCAGATGAGGTGGCTCTGGCATCTGGTTTGGATGCCTCCTGGACGCCTCCCTCGGGAGGTGTTCAGGGCACGTCCAACCAGTAGGAGGCCTCGGGGAAGACCCAGGACACGCTGGAGAGACTATGTCTCTCCGCTGGCCTGGGACGGCATCCCCTGGGAAGAGCTGGACAAAGTGGCCGAGGAGTGGGACGTCTGGGCTTCCCTGCTTAGGCTGCTGCCCCCGCGACCCGACCTCAGATAAGCAAAAGAAAATGGATGAATGGATAGTGTCTATGTGTGCTATGCAACATTGATGGTATGTAGTGTGTCTATTTGTACTGTGCAACATTGATCGTAGTGTGTATGTGTACAATGCAACATTGATCATAGGTAGTTTTCTATATTTACTAAGCAACATTGATGGTAGTCTTCTACATAGAAGACTATGCAACATAGTAGTATGAAACATTGACTGCAGGTGGTGATCTATGTGTACTATGCAACATTGATTGTAGGTTGTGTTGTATGTACTATACAACATTGATGGTAGTGTCTGTGTACTATACAACATTGATTGTAACTAGTGTTTTATGTGTACCATGCAGCATTGATTGTAGGTAGTGTTATATACTGTATGTACTAAGCAACATTGATGGTAGTTTTCTATGTATACTATGCAACATTAACCGTAGGTAGTGATCTATGTGTACTATGCAACATTAATGGTAGTGTTCTATGTGTGCTATGCAACACTGATCGTAGGTATTATTCTGTGTACTATGCAACATTGATGGTACGTAGTGTGTCTATGTGTACTATGCAACATTGATGGTAGGTATTGCTCTGTGTGTACTATACAACATGCATCAAATGCATCACTTCCTCTCACAGCAGCAAGACAATGTTGACACGAGAAGTGTGCTGTTGGATAAAACCAGCTGTGACAGGCAGGGGCTCATGTCAGGGCGACAGCTATCAGCAGACTTATAGAAACCACTATGCTGCCAACCCACAGGTCCATACATGGAGGGAAAAATAGCCAGAAGGATGACTGAAACTTGTGTTATATCAGTTTCATAAAAATAATTTCTGTTTTGGATTGTTCATTTTTGTGGGGTTTTGTGTGGTGTATGCATAAATAATGTGCAACATTTGACTAATGTCCACTCCCTGGAGATTAGTTACACCTGCACACCTGCATGTTTGTTGATTTAAATGTTTCTTGCTGTGTTATTACTGTTGTCTTTCAGCAAACAAACGGCCCCAGGCCATACTTGGAACGTTCCTTTTTTAAGCAAAACAAGATATTCACACACTTAAGCTTTGACTTTGACTGACGGACATTTTTGCCTCTTTTCTGATATGTCACATACCAAACCACTAAATGTTTTTTTATTCACACTGATTTGGTATACATATGTAAAGCAAGGGTTGGCAAACTGTTGCTCCTAACTCACATGCAAGCCCACTTGTTGCAGCTTCCACGCCGAGCTCTGTGATTTCTTTTTAACACCAAATGAAATGTGCATTTTTTAGAGTTTGAAATAACCGACTGACTGCAAGTTCATGAATGCATCTACCTTGCGGTCTGATTGCTGATTGGATGAGGAAGAGAAGGGGAGGGTGCCAGTGTGTTCTGTCATTAAAACACACAAAGAAATTGTGTGTGTGCTACCCCCACGATAAGCTATACAACCTATACATCCCTAAAAAGACAAAACTGTAAAAAATGAAATAGTGGACAAGAAAAATAGAATGAATTGTGAATGGACATATTACTTTGCCTTCACTGTCAATGAAGCTGGCTTACCCACCCGTATGCTTGAAATGTGGCCAGACATTAGCAAATAATTGAAAATATAATGTTGAAAGACATTTATAAAACAAGCACTCAGCTTATAGAGTACACTACTGCAGATGGATGGGTCTAAGAGAGTGATTTTGGAACTACCATGGATGGTTGAGCAGAGCAGACGTACTCTTAAAAAGTGGATGAATACTCTTTTGATTGTATAGCAGAAACCAATCAGAGATTAAAAATACATGAAATAATAGTTAATGAATAAAAATATGAGAGCATCTATTGTCCAAATAAAAAAATTAACAGGAAATATATTTTTTTTAATGACAGAAATGAGTCTCTCTCTGCAAAGACGATGAAATATTGTATTTATTATTTACTGGAAAATGAGGCAAAATAGCTCTTTTGATGCTAAAGGTTGTCGACCCCTTGCCTAGGCTAAACCCACTGCTCGATTCATCCAAACAAGCTTCAGATGAATCGAAATAAGATAGTAATGGTTAGTTGCAGCCCAAGTATCATCAAGAAATATATAATATCAAAAAATGATGGAATGTTTTCATGATTGGTAATATGTATGTCATTATGTCGGCATAGGTAATGTAGCTCATACAAAAGCCTGGAGGAAGATAAGAGCAGAGGGCTGGCCATAGAAAACTGAATAGTAGCATGCATATTTTGCCATACTTGATTACCTTTTCCATCCTTTTCCAGAGTTGAAACTGTATAAAATGAAATGTCATACATTTCCATACTGTTCAAATACAGTATTTTATCTCTGGTATTTTATCAGCGGTGGTGGGAAGAGTCCTTTTTATATTTGATCAATTTTTTTGTAATGTAATTGACGACCATACCATGCATATAACATGCTAGCAACCTGCCACTGGGCAAGTAAGTAACAGGCCAACACATTCTGAATTCTGCAGGAATTTTTCCATTCATGATTACCATGATCACTACCTGGTGATGAGTTGGATAGATGGCGGGGAAGGATGCCGGACAGACCTGGTAGACCCAAACGCATAGTGAGGGTGTGCTGGAAAAGTCTGGCAGAGTCTCCCGTTCGTTGAGTCTTCAACTCTCATCTCCGGCAGAGCTTCGCCTGCATCTCGAGGGAGGACCGGGATATTGAGTCCGAATGGGCCGTTTTCCGTGCCTCCATTGCTGAGGCAGCTAGTCGTAGTTGCGGCCGCAAGGTGGTCGGTGCCAGTCGTGGCAGCAAGCACCGAACCCGATGGTGAACACTGGAAGTTAGGGCTGCTGTCAAGCTGAAGAAGGAGTCCTATTAAGCATGGATGACTTACGTGACTCCCGAAGCAGCTGACAGGTACCGGCAGACCAAGCGGCAGGCGGCTTCAGCAGTGGTCGAGGCAAAAACTCAGGTGTGGGAGGAGTTCGGTGAAGCTATGGAGCACGACTTTCGGTTGGCTTCGAAGAGGTTCTGGCAAACCGTCCGACACCTCAGAAAGGGGAAGCAGCCCCCAGTTCACACTGTTGGCAGTGCGGACCGGGGCTTGCTGACCTCGACTGAGGATATAGTTGGTCGGTGGAAGGAATACTTTAGGGCCCTTCTCAATCCCACTGACATACCTTCCGTAGAGGAAGCAGAGTCTGAGGATACGTACGTGGACAGTTCTATCACCGTGGCTGAGGTAATTGGGGTAGTTAAAACACTCCCCTATGGCAAGGCTCCGCGGGTAGACGAGTTCCCTGAATTGCTTAAGGCTCTGGTGTTGGGGGACTGTCTTGGTTGACACTCCTCTACAACATTGCATAGAAGTCGGGAACAGTACCTCTAGACTGGCAGACCGGGGTGGTGGTCCCCATTTTTAAAAAGGGTGACCGGAGGGTGTGTTCCAACTATAGGGGGATCACACTCCTCAGCCTCCCTGGAAACTTCAGGGTGCTGGAGAGAAGAGCACGACTGTTAGTTGAACCTCGGTTACAGGAGTTGCAATCTGGTTTTCGTCCGGGTCGCGGAACACTGGACTAGCTCTACACCCTTGCAAGGGTAATGGAGGGTATGTGGGAGTTTGCCCAACCGGTTTACATGTGCTTTGTAGACTTGGAAAAGGCATTAGACTGTGTCCCTCATAGTGTCCTGTTGGGGGTGCTCCGGGAGTACGGGATTGGTGGCCCGCTACTATGTGCCATTCGGTCCTTGTACAATCGAAGCAGGAGCCTGGTTTGCATTGCTCGGTAAACGTTGGCGTCCGCCAAGGCTGCCCTTTGTCATCGATTCTGTTCATAATCTTTATGGACAGAATTTCTAGGCGCAGTCAAGGTGTTGAGGGAGTCCAGCTTGGTGACCTTAGGATCTCGTCTCTGCTATTTGCAGACGATGTGGTCCTTATGGCCTCATCACGCTGTGACCTTCAGCGTTTACTGGAGAAGTTTGCAGCTGTGTGTAAAGCTTCTGGGATTTCAAGTATCTTGGGGTCTTGTTCACGAGTAAGGGACAGTTGGAGCGGGACGTCGACAGACGGATCGTTGTGGTGAAGAGAGAGCTGAGCCGGAAGGCAAAGATTTCTTTTTACCGATCGATCTACGTTCCCACCCTCACCTATGATCATGAGTTATGGGTCATGACCAAAAAAAAACCAAGATTGCGGATACAAGCGGCGGAATTGAGTTTCGTCCGTACGGTGGCTGGACTCACCCTAAGAAATAGGGTGAGGAGCTCGGCCATCCGGGAGGAGCTCAGAATAGAGCCACTGCTCCTTCACATGGAGAGGAGCCAGTTGAGGTGGCTCGGGCGTCTTGTCCGGATGCCTCCCGGGCACCTTCCTGGTGAGGTGTTTCGGGCATGCCCAGCCGGGAGAACGCCCCCGGGAAGACCTAGGACACGCTGGAGGGACAATGTCTCAAAGCTGGCCTGGGAACGCTTTGGTGTCCTCCCGGTGGAACTGGAAGAGGTCGCCAGAGTCTGGACTTCCCTACTGAGACTGCTGCCCCCGTGACCCGGACCCGGATAAGCAGAAGAAAATGGAACGGAATGATTACCATGTAGAGAGCTGTTTTAAATCTGACTTAGCTGCATAAAACGCTCCTCACTGCACTGCGCATCCACAATAATAAACCCAATTACGTTTGTGTTTCTACTTGTAGTCATTGTGATGAATGTAGGTGTACCTAATGATATGGTACATAGAAATGAACGACAGCAGTAGAGTAGGGTGATGGCATTAATTACGATAAGCGATTGATAAGTACGTCTTCTACTTTCAATCTGAAAGCACGGGCATTCATATTAAAGCATAAATCTGTGAGTAAACTAGCTTCAGGTGGGTTTGCAATTTGCACGTCGCTGATTACATTAATGAAATAATGTTGCTCTGGGGGGTTGTTTATGTCACACGCTGGTATGAAAGATTACAACCACACCACACCCACGTGCATGATAGTCCTACCTCTGGGCACAATCCCTGCATTTTGTTCCACAGTGCTCCCCCAATTACTGTGGGCTTGTGAGGATTTAGAGGCATGCAACACACAAGGCAAAATGTTGGGGCTGATGGGCTGGGAGACCAGTTGTACTGTTTCAGTACCTGCAAACAGATGGAGACATCTGTTGGATGATTTGCTGTTATTATGCCCTCAAATCTCTCCTTTTCTTCTCTCGCATGAAAACATACTTTAGGCTGGATTTACACTACATTTACAAACAATTCACATGCTGTTCCCATCTATGTACTCCATTTATGTTCCCAATTTGGATCAGCAGGGTCATGGCAGCGTAAGAAGAATAAGAACACACACACACACACACACACACACACACATACAAACATACAGTGTATATATGTGTAAAAAAAATATCCAGTGGGACCTCAAGATACAAAATCAATTTGTTCTGGAGGGACTTTCGAGTCTAGGAATTTTTGTATTATGAGACAAGATTTACATATAAATGGCGTAATTTTTTCCAGCTCCCTCAAAAACAGTCGTATAAAGTGTAAATATTGTACCCACCCAAAAGCAATACGTTCAGAAAATAATAATAATAAAACCAATGAAAAAAAATGTTGTTATGAAAATGACACTTTACCTTTCGGGTCAAGCGACGTAAGCTTGATGGCGGAGGAGGAAGAAACAAAGTTTCGACAGATGATCAAAATAATACATAAATTTATGTTCTGTAACTTTATTTAAATGAATACACTATATACTAAACTTAAACTAAACTTAACACTATCATTTTTTTATTTTCATTTTTAACAATGGACGGGAGCTTTTCGGTACGCTGAGCAAAGAGACGCCGTGATTGGCCATTATTAGGAGGAAGAGGACAATGGGAGATAACCAAGACAACCAATGGGAAGGCAGCTTCTTCTTCTCTTGGGTTTTATGGCGGTTGGCATCCATTACTTTGGTGCTTTACCGCCCAAGGGAGGGCATCTTATACAAGCTGACGTGCGGTCAGGGTAGGCAAGTGAGGCAGGTATTTCCCGTCCACTGCATGTGAAATATGCAAATATATTATATATATATATATATATATATATATATACATACACAATATATATATGTGTATTTTTTTATATATATATATATATATATATATATATATATACATACACAATATACATATATATGTGTATTTTTTTATACGTATATACATATATATATATATATATACACAGTATATATATGTGTGTATATATATATATATATATATGTATATAAATTTTTTATGAAGGAGTCTTTCTTATCGACCAGAAAAGCCACCAAAAATTGTACAGTGGAGTCTGGTATGTATAGTGCCACAACCTCCTGTGGCAAGTGTTCAGTTGAGCTTCATGGAGCTCCAGACGTCACATGACTGATCCCCGTGCATTTGCTTACACAGCAATGCTGGCAGGGTATAGTAGCAATGCGTAGAAGAAGACGGTCGTAAAAAATAAAAAAATCAGCATGTTACATTATCTTTTTCCCTCACGGAAAAGTGCTCTGTAACAGAAACAACCTGCATAAAAAACATTTCCATGTCATTTCCAACAAAATGGAGGATTACATCTCAAAACTAAAGGACAGGCGAATGGACTTCATTTACAAGTAAAGGTAAGACCAAATGCAATTTAATTTAAAAAAAAGAAATCCGCAAAAAAATTTATTAAAATTATTGAATTTTTAAACAGTGAGCGTATAAAATATTTTTTAAAAACTAATTGTTTCAATTAAGTTCAAAATTGAAATATAGGCTTATATAACCCAAAATTGACTTCTCTGTAGTCAGTGCCTCACCAATCATGAACCTTGAACCATGAAGAAGTCACTGGCTTGCAGGCAGTGGAGTACATGCAAAAATGTGGATGGCACTTTCCATTTTCATTTTCGGATTTTGAATATTTTTTCGTTAAATGGGACAGAAATATCTTTGAAGCCCAATTAGTGTAAGGAATTTTTCTTACAATGAGGTAAGATTCCACTGTATCTGTATATGTGTATGTGTGTCTGTATACATGTCTGTAGCGTGTTTGTAGCATAGGCAGAAGGCGAAGAAAGAAAGGGTCACCCCTAGCCAGTTCTCTTGTTCTCATGTTGTTTTGACATTTAAATGGCACTCTATGCTACACCATGTGAAAGTGAGCATTGAGTTATACAGTACATATATAAATATATATATAGTTATTATATATAGAGTTATATATTGATTGTAATAGGACACACCTTGGCAAGAATATCTATACCTGTCACTCACACGATACTTTCACTCATATGCCTACAAATGTTGCTCTCTAGTTTCAAATTTGTCTTTTCATGCCAAACACAAATGTTTTCAGTGAGTTACAGCAAAAATAACAATGTTGATCATGCATTTGGGTATTTCTCAGGACAGAAAAAGGTCCCAAAACCTAATTGCTCTCATGTCTACAGTACTAAAGCTTGAAGATTTGAAATAGTAGAGTATTTCATAGAATTCCCTAATGGAGTAAAAACATCAATAAAGTGTAAATATGAATGTAATTCATTGGAATCTCATTATTGCTAAGAAATATCAGCCTGTTAATTAGTTTGCAACAAATCCAAAGCAGTATCAGTGACTTGTAATTACATTGCTGGGGCTTAATAAACATAGTAGCAAGACAGGAGCTGGTCCATGCCCAAGGCCCGGGCTCTTCTTTCAACACAGGAATGGCATGTCATTAGCACACTGCTGATGAGATTCCTTACTCTGGGCTCCATGCCGTCAACGCCTAATCAGCCTCCTAAAATTATCTCCACAGGATATTCTTGCCTCTCTCGCAAAAAAAATGAGCTTCAAACCTCTCAAGTGGAGTTGCACTGATTTTTTACAGAATTTTTGCAGAAGGCACATCTCTCTTATTTCCAAAGACGGCTGCTTGGACATTACGGGACACCTCAGAGGATAGTCTTTGCAAAGCTGTGGCAGCAGGTGACCTATTTCTGAAGCAGCCTGAGAGTGCTATTCCGTGAAGGGGGGGCTGGCACAAAGGAACGATGAAATAGAGGGGGTAAGAGGGCAGGGTCAGATGAGAAAAACACATACTGTAGCTTTTCTTCAGACAGCAGAGGAGGAGGTAATTCGCAACTCCCTCGACATGACCATGACTGTGCGGCGTCGGGTGCGAGATACCACCATGCTGTGACTGGCAAGATGGCAGAGAGAAACGCAATTTCCACACACACAGGAGAAAATAATGTAATAAAGCGGCGCGGTGAGTAAAGAAGTAAAACAATCATAAAAGTCAATAAAAATGTGCTGATTGAATGCTATTGCTAATGCATGTATTTCCTTTTATAGCGTCCCTGCATAAGCTGTTTGTGCAGCTCACTTGGACCCAATGTCATGACACCCCAATAGACCCACTGGCTTGGAAGTTACAGTAGTTGCCAGCAAAGTTGTGGTGAGAGATTAACTTTGCAGGATTAGGTGGGTTAATTAATAGATGGCTGCTGCTCATTGTTTTGTGCTCACGCTGTAAGAAGCCACCCAAGAGAAGCGCTGCAGCATTAAATCAATTTCATGGCCCTTTTATTACTGAGGAGATAAAGCCAATATTTAGCTTTCAATTCTTCACAATTATTGGGCCCCTGCTTTGCCACTTGAGTGGCTGCACTTGGCTGCGGACAAGGACACATCTGTTTATGAGCTGTGCGGGCCTGGGGGCCTTGCTGTTCGCACTCTGGGGAACTGTCCTCAGCCTTTTCCCACACAAGCCTGCAGCACACAAATTCAAAATGAAGAAAAACTGGACCTAAATAAAAACGGGCATGTTCTTATTGAATTTTCTCCATGTTTTTTTAGCAAGAGAAACTAAAAATGTTAAATGGCCACACAAGAGCATCTGCTACAAATGTTCAAAAAAGCATTGATTGTTTCATAGGCTGTATGGCTTTACTTTTGCAATGCCTCAGTACTATATTAGCTACATTTAATATCTATAACAGCTGTTATACATCTCATATCTCATATCTATAACAGCAACATTTCATATCGCATATCTACAACAGATACATCTCATCTCATCTATTTTTTAGTTATAGATATTTCTTATCTATAACAGCTACTGTACATCTCATATCTATAACAGCAACATCTCATGTCTCATATCTGTTTTTGAGAAGTTCCTAGACGACGCTTTATCAACGTGACTCCAGCTACAAGCTACACTTATATGCATAACAGTAACATCTCATTCCTATAAAACCTACTATTCATATCTATAACAGGTATATCTGATATATAACAGCTAAAATTTGTAACAGGTACATTTCATATTTATAACAGCCACATTTCATTGTAACAGCTACATTTCACAACAGCTACAGCTGTCCCCAAGGTACAGTCGTCCCTCGCCACTTTATGCTTCCACTTTCATGGCCTCACTTTATCGCATTTTTTCCAAGTATATTAATAAAAGAAAATCCTTGCTGGTTCATGGTTGACTACATCCTATTATTACTAAAAAAATATATATGCATATTTAAGCATTTCTTAAATTAAGCATTTGAAGAATATAAATGGTAAAAAAAAAAGGCAAAATAAAAGGCATTCAAATTAGAAATTATGCTCACATGTATTAAAGACACTCCCCCTCGCAAACCCACCACCTGTAGGGGCAAGCATAAGGGTCCGGTGCTATGCGATTTGGGCAGTGGTCGAGGGCGGGTGTCCGGGTGACTTGGGCTTCGGCGGCCAAATCGTGTTCTTGGGACATCTAGATATATCTATATATATATCTAGATATAGTCGGACTCACCTTTAACCCACAGTTGGGGCTCTGGAACCAAATTCCTTGAGAGGGGCTGGACCTTGTTCTACTCTGGAGTTGCTGCAGGGGAGAAGCAGCGAGCTGGGGTGGGCTTATTAATGGCCCCCTGGCTTGGCGCCTCTGTGCTGGAGTCATCCTCGGTGAACGAGAGGGTTATTTCCCTACGCCTTGGGACTAGGGAAAGGTTCCTGACTGTGGTTTGTGCGTACGCGCCGAACGGCAGTTCAGAGTACCCAGCCTTCTTCTGTCAGACGGGGTTCTGGAGAGCACCCCAGCAAAAACCGAGGCAAAAACCCGGTTGTGGGAGGAGTTCGGTGAAGCTATAGAGCACGATTTTTGGTCAGCCTCTAAGATGTTCTGGCAAACGGTCCGACACCTCAGAAAGGGGAAGCAGCCCCCAGTTCACACTGTTTAAAGTGCGAACGGGGGCTTACTGACCTTGACTGAGGATATAGTTGGAAGGTGGGAAGAATACTTTGAGGCCCTTCTCAATCTCACTGACATACCTTCCGTAGAGGAAGCAGAATCTGAGGATATGTACGTGGACAGTTCTATCACCGTGGCTGACGTTTTTGGGGTAGTTAAAATACTCCCCAATGGCAAGGCTCCGGGGGTGGACGAGTTTCGCCCTGAATATCTCAAGGCTCTGTTGGAGGACTGTCTTGGTTGACACGCCTCTTCAACATTGCATGGAAGTTGGGAACAGTAGCTTTGAACTGGCAGACCGGGGTGGTCGTCCCCATTTTTAAAAAGGGTGACCGGAGGGTGTGTTCCAACCATAGGGGGTTGGGTGTGATGTCTTGTCTCAGGTGGAAGAGTTTGAGTATCTCGGGGTCTTGTTCACGAGTGAGGGACAGTTGGAGCGTGAGGTCGACAGACGAATCGGTGCAGCGCCTGCAGTAAAGCGGTCGCTGTAACGGACTGTCGTGGTGAAGAGAGACCTGAGCCGGAAGGCAAAGCTGGAGGGACTATGTCTCACAGCTGGCCTGGGAATGCCTTGGTGTCCTCCCGGTGAAGCTGGAAGAGGTCGCCGGAGACCGGGAAGTCTGGACTTCCCTGACAGTGCTGCCCTCGCGACCCGGACCCGGATAAGCGGAAGAAAATGGAATGGAATGGAATATTAAAGTCAAAGGCCTGGGTCTGTGTATCTAATGGAGTTTCATCATAATCATTCAACAAGTTGCAGTATTTTCAAACGTTAGTGGTTGTGTGTGTGTGTGTGCAATGATTAAGAAAATACATATTATTAGTGACAGTATGAGTTTTATCTATTTATCTAAGATCTAAGAGCTCATCAGCTTTATTCCTCTGTAGTTGCCACAATTCTGCACATCTCCCTTGTTCTTCAAAATTGGCACCAGCACACGTCTCCATTCCTCAGGAATTTTCTCACTATCTGAGATCTTGTTAGATCTTAGATAAATAGATAAATAGATAAAACTCATACTGTCACTAAAAATATGTCTTTTCTTAATCATTACACACACACACACACACACACACACACACACACACACACACACACACACACACACACACACAACCACTAACATTTGAAAATACTGCAACTTGTTGAATGATTATGATGATACTCCATTAGATACGCAGACCCAGGCCTTTGTCTTTAATATTCTGAACAAGGGAGATGTGCAGAATTGCAGAATTGTGGCAAATACAGAGGAATAAAGCTGATGAGCCATACTATGAAGTTACGGGAAAGAGTAGTTGAAGCTAGACTAAAGGAAACGTGAGCATTTGTGAGCAGCAGTACAGTTTTATCCCAAAAAAGAGTACACCAGATGCAGTATTTGCTTTGAGGATGTTGATTGAGAAGTACAGGGAAGGTCAGAGGGAGCTGCAATGTTTTTTTGTAGATCTGGAGAAAGCTTATGACAGGGTGCTCAGAGAGGAACTGTGGTATTTTATGAGGAAGTCTGGAGTGGCAGAGAAGTATGTTAGAGCGGTGCAGGACATGTACAAGGACTGTAAGACAATAGTGAGGTGTGCTGCAGGTGTGACAGAGGAGTTCCGAGTGAAAATGGGACTCCATCAGGGATCAACTCTGAGCCCCTTCTTGTTTGCTATGGTGATGGACAGGCTGACAGACGAAGTTATACAGGAATCTCCATGGACTATAATGTTTGCAGATGACATTGTGATATGTAGTGAGAGCAGGGAAGAGGTGGAGGAGAAGCCTGAGGGGTGGAGGTTTGCCCTGGAAAGGAGAGGAATGAAGGTTAGCCACAGCAAGACGGAGTATATGTATGTAAACAAGAGGGACGCAAGTGGAAGAGTGAGGTTACAGGGAGAAGAGATAAAGAAAGTGGAGGATTTTAAGTACTTAGGGTCAACAGTCCAGAGCAATGTAGAGTGTCAAAAAGAGGTGAAAAGGCGTGTGCAGGCAGGCTGGAATGGGTGGAGAAAAGTGTCGGGTGTGATGTGTGATAGAAGAGTTTCAGCTAAAATGAAAGGAAAGGTGTACAAAACTGTGCTGAGACCAGCGATGTTGTTTGGTTTAGAGACAGTGCCGCTGAGGAAAAACAGGAGGCAGAGATGGAGGTAGCAGAGATGAAGATGCTGAGGTTCTCTTTGGGTGTGACCAGGATGGACAGGATCAGGAATGAGCACATCAGAGGGACAGTGCATGTTAGAGGTTTTGGAGATAAAGTCAGAGAGGCCAGATTGAGATGGTTCGGACATGTCCAGAGGAGAGATAGTGAATATATTGGTAGAAGTATGTTGGGTTTTGAATTGCCAGGCAGGAGGCCTAGAGGAAGACCAAAGAGGAGGTTTATGGATATAGTGAAAGAAGACATGAATGTAGTTGGTGCGAGAGAAGAGGATGCAGAAAACAGGGTTAGATGGAGGCAATTGATTTGCGGGTGGCGACCCCTGACGTGATAAGCTGAAAGGAAAAGAAGAAGATGAGTGTCTAGGAAGCGCGTCAGGTTTCTTGAGAGAAACAAGTGACTAGCTCTCTAAAAACAAGACAAACCAAAACAACAGAGAACTTAGGAATATGCAAGCAACATTAAAAAAAAACCAAGACAAATAATAATGATAAGCAGATCTGGCAACACTGCTTTGTGTGTGACAGTTAGAGCCAAAATTATGTCTTATTTATGACTTATATAACAATTATATATAACAACGTTAAGCATACTAGGTGTGTCTGTCCCAATGCAATCATGTGTGAATCTACATTACATCTTATATGTCCTTTGTCTTTTGTGTCTTATTGGGTAATAGGAGTGTAAAGGTAAGTATAGGGGTGATATTTCATGTCTAAAATGGTCTAATTACATTAAGAAGTGTATTTAGAAAGTCTTAAACAGGGTTTCTATACTTGTAACTACAAAAATACAGTATTCCCTTGCCACTCTGTGGTTTGAATTTCACAGCTTCACTTTATCACAGTTTTCAAAATCAAATTAATGAATTAATTATGCTTTTTCATGGTAAATACAGCCTATTATTTGTAAGAAAAATGCATATTTCAGCAAATGTTATGTATTTATACACAAAATGAAGCATTTTCAAGCATAGAAATGTCTAAATGAAGTAAAATAGAAATATAAGGCATTCAGAAGATTCATTCAAATAGGTTGTGCTGTAGTATGAGACACACAAGCACCAGACTTGATTGATAGAAGAACAGGCTTGTATTGGCGCTTTAAATGATCTCACAGCAGGCACAATAATCCCTAACACAGCTACTGTCTGAACCCCTGACATCACTTCCTGACCGCAATCCTACTCAGCTCCCCTAAAATTAGAACACTTTTACAGCAATAAATGTAAGTTGTTGTAGTTGAGGGTGATGGTTGTTTGTCTACACTGTATTTCAATAGGTGTGAGGGAAACCATCTCCCAAGACCGGCGACCACATCCTACAACAGCAAACGGGCACAGGAAGCCACATACCAGCAAAGCCGTCTGCAGCAGCCGGAAAAAAGCCCGTCCTAGACCTGAAGCGCCACCTTTTTACTTATAAGAAATCATGATAAATATGGTTAAAGAAGCACTGTTCAACAGAATGCACTCAACTGCACAATAGTGAGTGCAATGTACCACAGCACCTTTAGCTATGGCTGTGACTCTATTTATTATCAATTAAATCCCATAAGGATACAAATTTGCGTGCTCCAATACACACACACACACACACAACAGTGTGTGATGTGACACTGAAATACTGTAATGAAATACTGAGTTATTTTTTACTATTGGTAACATCATCATGTGAGTGAGTAGGGAGTTGCAGTGTTGGGGTCCTGCACTAAAAGGTTTATTGAAGAGCAACTCATTTTTATGGTTTGAAAAAGACAGTGATGGAGCAAGTGTCAAATACCCTCTTGAATTTCTAATGAACAATTCACACAGAATGGCTCCAAACACCAAAAAAAAAAAAAAAACAAACACCAAAGCATGACTGCTACATTACTCCATGTCAATGTCACGTTGCCTTAACAAGCACTTCATTGTACACCAATATAATAGCTTGTTTAATGACTGGCTTATATCAGTCTTGTTCTATTCTAAAGTAGTGGTGTCCAAACATTTTCCATCAAGGGCCACATAGTCAAACATGAAAGAGTGCTACATTGCCACTTTGAACTTTGTAAAGCAACATATGCAGATATGCTTATAAATCCAATTTTTACATTTTTTGTATTATGAGTGTTTGCTTTAAAATACAACTTTCTGTATAAATAATCTTTTTCTCTCATAATAATATGAATTTTATTCCCATAATATTATACCAAAAATCATTATTTTGCTTTATTTGCTTTTGTTTCTGATAATATTACGACTTAAAAAATGCATTTACTATTTCAAATCTATGCTACTAAAGCAAACTTTTTCCTCATAATATTACAATCTATTACAAATATCTTAAACTGGTGCTTTTTTCTTTTTAGAATTTGTTTTTTTTGTCTTCATATTTTGACTTTATACTTGTAAAATTACAAAAGTTTTTTTTAAAATATTTTTGCTCTTTTTTAAACTTTCCAACTATTTTACCTTCCTTTTTGTTATTCTTCTTGTATTACAACGTTGTGTAAAATTAAAATTTTTCTTTGTTATATTACAACCTTTTTGTCGTTATATTTCCTCTTATTCTTGCTAATGTTTCAAATTCAAAACCTTATAATGTCTTTAATCGGCTGACATACATAAAGAAAACAGTTTGCCTAGCGCAGTGGTTGTCCATTATTTTTTGTCACGCCCCCCCAAAGGACAGAAACATTTCACCCCCATACCATTAAGAAACTAATAATGTATTTTTTCTATCTGTACTGCACAGCCTGAAGTCGAAAGTGAAACCAGGAAAATGCACCAAAAAGGACAGCTGTGCATACAAGCATATTTGAAAGTCAAACTACATGTTAAGTACAATAAATTTGTTAAACATTGAAAGTACTCTCAGCCTCTCACATCCCCCTCAACAGCCCCCNCCCCCCCGCCCCAAGGGGGCGCACCCCACTATTTGAGAAGCATTGCCCCAGCGTCATTTGATAAAACAGCTAAAAGGTCATAGTCAAGCATGTGCTGCTGAAGGAGTACAATGTACACACTCTGTGCACATACAGTACAGTGTACACTATTGTATACTGTATATTCATGACAATGACAGGGCTTTATGGACAAAGCTTTTTCCTTCTGGGCACACCATGTCTTTTCTTGCAAGTGCATGCATTTGCCAGTCTGTGTGTAGTGCAAGTGGGGCAGGTGAAGCAGTAGGGTGGTGGTGGTGATCAAATAGTCTTTGGGGTTGAGACTTCCTGGATATTTTTTTGCCTGTTTTACGCAGACTTGCAGTCAAAGAAAGGCCTTTGTTACCTTTTGCTTCAAAAGTGCCTTGTGTGAAAATGTTGTGATTGGCATATAAGCGGTGACACATTGCTGCTCATGTCAGCAGTTCCCTGCATGCTGAGACAAAAAAGTATAGCTGAATCTAAACAAATCTTGGAGAAAAGTGACAAGCACAGGTCATTTAACTGACTGATCCCCCAGGCACAAAAACATAACGCTGTTTCATCACACTAAAACTAACTCATTTTAGGAATGGGTGGTACAGACATTTCTCACAAGCAATTCATTGAGTGGACCTCCCTAGTCTGTTTTTCAACATCCAAAACGTACACCACAATTTTGCCTTGGTTTGCGCATATCTTTGGTTTAGCATATAATATGGCACACATCTAGTCATGTGTTTTAAATCTATTTTTTAGCATTCTATTAGCTTTAGCCAAAAATGTTAACACAAGACATGTGTTTATAGCTTTACAATGACAGTCTGACGTGCAGAAAACAATTCTAAATGCTTATAAGTCATGAATAAAAGGGATAAATCAACATTTAAGGTTACTTTTACCTTATTTGATGACATAATTCTTAAGGAGACTGAAAACAGGAAGGTGGTGGTAAAGAAATTGTGGCAGAAATTTTCAACACTAATAGCGGCAGACACTAATCGAGGTTCCACTGTACATATGGTGCAAAAATGGAATGTCATCACCGCTTGGTTCTGTTGTTCTTGTAGACAAATGAAAAGGATAAATGAACATTTAAAGGGTCCCTAACATGATTCACCAACTTTGCTTAGGTATGTTATATATTGGCTAGAATTACAGTATGTTCTACATTGTTACATTTCTGAAAGTGAGTTGCTAAAATGACTTTTATAGTACATGGTGCCACCTATGACAAACTAAATCTCGCCGTAAAGCCTCAATTTTGGAAGTGACATCATCCGACGTGTAACACAAGATAGATGTAGAGGTTTGGAGGACAGAGGTAACATTAGGACATGTTTCAACACTTTCACTGAATCATCAAGCTGTCAGGGATAATGTGGGAGAAGATTGTTGTTTAGAAATGATAACAACAATAACAGGTGATGCACTTTGAGATGAAGGCTGATTATCACTGAAACAAGTCTTTTAAGTGTGCCACTCCAGTCCATTTCAGGGGGCCAGAAAGATGGAGTGAGACAGACAAAGAGCGAGGAGCAGAGATGAGAGAAACAGATGAACGGAGGAGGGCAACGACCATATCAGCGGCAAAGCAAGACAAAGAGAGGAAATGACATAGAATGAGAAATGGAGGAAGAAATAAGGCCATAACACCAGCGTCCCATTCATTCTCATGCAATTCTCTGTGGCTCTGGGGTAAAAATAGCTCAGTAGAGCACAGTCTAATGCACCATTAAATAAATCTGTGTGTTTTATGGTTGTACAACTAAAAGGTCATAGAAATAGAAATGCATGATTCTAGGCAAAGTATCCCACTGGGCATAGTCTACTTGCTACTTGCAGGGGCAAGTGTATAACAAAAACAAGCAGTAAACTTGCTACTACAACTCAGCATGGGCATCGGCATCCCTTCATTGATTGTTGACAAGTCTTTGGAACTGATTGTTGATCTTTTGAATCGAGACAAAATGGGGTGCAATACTCGTCTGCCACCAGCAGAGGCACTGTTGCAACCACAGGAAGACAATGGGACGGAAGCATTGTGCAAACTTTCAAATGCGCTGCAAGCATTACATCTGGCCATCTTCCCGCGCTGACACTGAAAGCTACACCCCACGTAACACACATAAACACATGTTAGTTGTGTTTGGTGCCAGCTAATAATAGGAAAGTTTAGCTACAAATGTTGTTGAATACTATCATTTAAGGTCCAGTCGTTCCTCAACAAGTCGCACTTCCAATTTCACAACTTTGCTCTATCACGTTTTTTCAAAAATATGCTAATAAAAAATTTTGCAGTCTTTGATATTTTGTAGAAACTTGTGCTGTATTTTTTTCTAAGTGCTGTATTTTTGCCAAAAACGGTCCTATCTCACTATGTCAATTCTTTACAAAATTTATTTCATATCCCATTTCCGACAATTCCTGATAAATTGCATCCACATTTATTCAGAACTTTTCAAGTTTTTTTGAGCACAAACAGATGAACAAATGAGCAAACACATAACCTCCTTGGCGGAGGTAATACTGTAATATCCAATACCCCGGTGCAATGTACATATCAAATGTTGCATTGTGGTCATTGTAAGATTTTTTTTTATCCAGAGGTATTTTGATTTGTAAATGCACAAGTGCACCATATTTCTGTATTGGAGTGTATTCATCCAGATATTGCATTTACTTCCTGTCAGTGTGTGACGATTAGACTTCACATTTATTACCCGTAGCTTAGCGAAAAACACATGGAGACAAATGAACAAAATGAAAGAACAATTCCGTGTCAAATTTCCAGAAGAGACTGGCACCTAGCAAGGCATCTTTTCATCTGCAGATTGACAAGTAGCCCATTGTTGTCATCTCTCTGCGCTACTTTGTTGTTGTTGAAAGCATCCTGGTTTTGTTGTTATCAAAGGCATAAATCACAGATCTGTGGAGAGCCAGGTGGCTTTCATATGAACCGCTGCACAGATGCTCTTGATGCTCAGATGCTCTCACCTTTCCTCTGCGCCACACACCTACAGTGCACGCCAACATTTGCCTTGTGCAGAGCGCAGACGGCGCCAGCCAGGGAGAGAAAGAACATTTATACTCCGTCTAATGATTCAATTAGAAGCGTGCTAATCCGATGGGTATATGATTGCAAATCTCATGTAAACACCTTCACCAGGTTACATTGCTCACATTCACGTCCTAATCGGAGGGAGAAGAACATGATTACGATAGCTAGGGTGCTTGTCAATAATTGAAATATCCTTGCAATTGCAAATCTGTGCTTGCTTTTTTTTGCTGTTTACAGTCCTCGTTTCTAAAATAAAATTGAAATTTAAAAAATGATCAGAATTCAAGTTCAACAATTGTGCTTTTACAAATTGAATAATTCAAAGTAACAACGGTTCATTCATTCATGCATTCATTTTCTATACCGCTTATCCTCATTAGGGTCACGGGGATGCTGGAGCCTATCCCAGCTACCTTTGGGCGAGAGGCGGGGTACACCCTGGACTGGTCGCCAGTCAATCGCAGGGCACATATAGACAAACAAACATTCACACTCAGATAACGGTTCATGTAAAAAAATTAAAAATAAAATATTTTAATAATATAAATTAAAATAAAGTAATAACGGTTACTATCCATTTTATTCCTGAGACCGCTGATGTAAAACAGGTTATCACTGTGCTCTTGTTTTCAATTAGAGTTGGTGGTTTTATTAGCTTTAACGGTGCATACAAATGTTAGAAGCGTGTTTTACCTAATCCTCCAAAATTTACAAAAAATGGCCTTGCGCAGCTCAGGGACATGTTGTGTGGCTCATGGATGTACTAACATCCTACATTATGGTTGGGATACTCCAAACCACCAACCAACAAGAGATGCCGGTACTGCGGAGACCTGACAGCAGTGTCTCCCTGTTAGCGGTTATTACGGATACTTACTATATTACTATACTATGCTGTACTAACACTATTTTCTCATTCTCATGCAGGGCAATTTAGGTTAGCAGGTTGCACATGGCTATCACCCATTACTAAGTGGGACAAGCGGGAAAGTTTGTTGCCAACTTTTGAGTAAAAAATGTAGCTATTGGCTATTCTGGAAGTTGCTAGAAAATGTCATATAATAATTGATAATTGCATATTATTTGCATATGTAATGATGATGTAACAGGCGCTGTGGGAAAAAAAGTATAACCTCATAGGAGAGAAAAAAAGTGAGTAAAAATGACTTAATTATGTTTAGAACTTTGAATAAACTTGATTCTTGGTTTATTCATTTAAAACTGGTCATCACTTTATCAAAACAAAATAATATAATATATTCAGATAATATACACCGTGATGAAAATTTTAAGACCAGTTGAAAAAAGGCTTGAATGGACCTTTTGCACATTTGGATCTTAATGAGGTTTTAAGTAGAGCTACAATATGCAAAAGCAAGAGGGGAGTGTGACTAAAAGCACTTTGAAAAAGTAATTTATTGAAAACAACAATTAAACTGAAATAGGCTGTTTATCAGCTGAGCAAAAGTTTAAGACCATCCAAAAAAACATCCAAAAAATTACAAAAAACTCTCCAAACCAGAGTAAAAACATTTCTCAGTAGGACTCAGTAAGGAGTAGCTCCAACATTCTTGTTAATCACTTCAAAAATTGTTTTGGGCATGCTTGATGCGAGTGTTTCCAGGAAGCTAGTTGGAATATTGCTTCTAGTGTTGAAGATGGCTAAATGGGATCTAAAGGGGGACATGCAGGATAGTTCAAAAGAGTGATGTTATTTTCCTGAAAAAGTATTTTGTCAAGCGAGCATTGTGAACTGCAGCATTGTCCTGTTGAAAAACCCAGCTGTTACCACACAGACGAGGGCCTTCAGTCATGAGGGAAGCCCGCTGCAACATCTGCATGTAACGTGAAGCCATCTTCACCACCTGGAGCAATGTTCCCACTAGTTTCCTGGAAACACTCGCATTAATTCATTCATTCATTTTCTATACCGCTTTTCCTCATTAGGGTCGTGGGTATGCTGGAGCCTATCCCAGCTAACTTTGGGCGGGAGGCGGGGTACACCCTGGACTAGTCGCCAGTCAATTACAGGGCACATATAGACAAACAAAGACATATAAACATTCACACTCACATTCATACCTATGGACAATTTAGAGTCGCCAACTAACTTAACATCAAGCATCAAGCATGCCCAAACTATATTTTCTGATTAACAAAAACGATAGAGCAACTTGTTACTAAGTCCTACTGAGAATATTTTTGGTTTTTTTTTGTCAAAAGTCTTTTGTCATTTTTTGAGTGATGGTCTTAAACTATTCATCAGCTGATAAACAGCTTGTTTCAGTTTAATTGTTGTTTTCAAAAAATTACTTTTTCAAAGTGCTTTTTGTCACACTCTTCTTGCTTTAAATCTCTAGCAATTTCTCAACTGGTCTTATGATTTTGATCCATATTGACATAACATTTTATTTCAACTAGCGCCTCAAAGTTTAGACAACATAATTACATCCTGACTTGCCGCCAGCCTCCGTTTGGAACAGAATTCCACCTGTATAAACCAGGTGAACACATTGGCTGTTTGTGTTTTTTCACCAAGATAAATGTTTTTAGTGTAATGAAACCATTTTGGCACACTGATCCTTTGCCATTACGACTTTAGAGTCTGTGATTGGAAAGAGAAAAAGTCAATTCCAGATGTGGAGAAAGGCAGAGCTTGGCAGAAACCTGGCTTTATGTTAGTAATTGCATCTGAAAGGGTCTACCTTTGAAAAGATTAGGTCAGGAAAGAGATATATATGCTGGAATTCAACAGGAGGACCATCTGGGAGAACAAAAAACATGTTGTTGGGGAACTGCTCTGTCCCTTTCCAGATCAAGATCATGTATTTATGGAGTGAGTTTGAGGGAAAAAGGCCATCCAAACCTGGACAAGCTTGGTTGGACATGTTTAGATTCTTCAGCATACTGAGTTCCTGTCCTGCACAATCTTTAATAAAGCGTGTGTTGTACACACAAGCTCGCCTTAAGTGATGCATTCAGACAAACTGCACTGCTCATTCTGCACCAGGTCAAAGGTGAGGCGAGGGTGAAGTGAAGTGCATCCCTACCAGAGCTTATATGGATGCTATAAATCGCTCAAGAACACATTAGCATGGTGCTGGCAAGAAAGGTTGAGATTCAGCTGTGGAAGTGATGGCCATCGCCACACTAAAATGTCATCTGTCACACTCAGCTGGGATTGCACATAGCTAAATCTCATTTATCTTATTATAGTGACTCTCCTTACTTAACACATGACTACTTCAACTTGCAAGCCACAAACCTACACTGCAAATTTAATATTTACATTCAAGCCACTGACTTGACTGTTAAGAATCATACTCACATCGTGGCACATTCTAAAAATATAAAGTATAACATCAAATTAGTACCATAAAGTAAAAAAAAAAAGTAGTAACATTATGAGACAACAACAAAAACATCAAATAAAGTTGTAATTATTCGAGAATAGATTGCAGAAAAATGTATAATGTTATGAGAATAAAGTTAATAAAGATATTAAAGAAATTAAGTCATAACTAAGGTTTAAAAAAATACAAGAACGTCAATTTTTACAAGCATAACAATGTAATATTATGAGGGAAAATAACATAAAATTAGTTACATATTAAAGAAAAAAAGACATTTTTGAAAGTCATAATATTATGAGAAACAAACAAAACAATTTAAAAAAATAGGCTGGAGAAAAAGTTACAATGTTACAAGACTAGAGTCTAAATATTATGGGAATAGAGTCATAATTGCAAGAAAATTTACAAGAAGAAAGTGGAAACTGTATTAAAAAAACAGTAGAAATGGAGACGGCATAAGAGCAAGATACCGAGCTAACTAGTTAGCCTCCAATTTACTTATTCTAACAATACTGACGCCTACCGACCACAATACTACATGTAACTTAGCTTTTTATGTTTTCTGACTAATAATAGGCTACAGCCACTGTGAAACAGCAATCATTTTTTAATTCATTCATTTTTAGCGAGGGACAACTGTATTTGACAAAGGCGGGAAGTAGTTTGTTGTAGAAATATATATAACTTCTTAGCACATGTACAAAATATCAAAGAGGCAAAGTTCCATCAAAAAACAGGAGGCAGAGCTGGAGGTAGCAGAGATAAAGATGCTGAGGTTCTCTTTGGGTGTGACCAGGATGGACAGGATCATGAATTAGTACATCAGAGGGACGACACATGTTAGCGGTTTTAGAGATAAAGTCAGAGAGGCCAGACTAAGATGGTTCAGACATGTCCGGAGGAGAAATAGTGAATATATATAATGTATTGGTAGAAGGATGCTGAGTTTTTAACTACCAGGCAGGAGGCCTAAAGGAAGACCAAAGAGCAGGTTTATGGATGTATTATGACAAAAGGTAGTTGGTACCAGAGAAGAAGATGCAGAAGACAGTTTAGATCCCATGAAGGGATAAGCCGAGGAAAGGAAAAGAAGAAGAAGAGGAAAAAAGTTGCACCCTGTTTTTACTATATGGCCCTTGCTGGAAAATGCTTGGACACCCCTGGTCTACGTAGAGGCAGGAGGCCTCATGTATCCCAAAACAAGTCCTCCGCATGCTTATCACCAGATTCAGATAGCTTTGGGAATCTGGCATTTCATAGAGTATGTGACATGTTACCGTGTATAGTAAGACAATTCTTTCAAGAAGCCATATGTTCGAATTATTTCTTACCTTGCATGCAACTTTTATGAAATGGAATATCTCAAAGAACTTGTCCCTAATCTTTTTAGAAGCCAGCAGCAAATTGTCCCTTGACACAAACTTCATGTTTTTAGGAGCGGCACCATGACACGACTAAAAAAAAACTCCCTCTGATGATAGCTCTGTCATAAATATTTAATTGAAGAAATAAAGAGTAAATAAATAAATTCAACTTGTAGCCCAGTCCAGTGCCAGTTTAGCCTCCTTGTGTCAGCTCCACTGCTTACATAGTGCAGCAGTGAATGGTGGAAGTGCGATGTTGTGTGGTAAGCACAAGTGAAGAGCTTTGTCTGTTACGGCACTTCTCAGTGACAAGAGCATGAGTTCTTTGTAGCGGAGGTGCAAGCAGCATCAAAAAGGACAAACTAGGCTTTTTATTGAAGTGGAGCTGCATTTTCCACCTCGCCTTTGTACTCCTTCCCATGCACTTAGGTAAAAAGGAAACTTCTTCTGAGCAGCAAAACCCATCTCAGCACACCCCAACACATCTGCTGCCACACAATAATCAATATTACTCCTAGTCACTGGCAAACAGCAGTTGAAGATGAAAGAAGGGAGAGAGGGGGGCACAGATGCATGATGGAACGAATAAGGCATTTGAATTCATTTGGAACACTGTGAATGGGACGTGGCTGTGGCTGTTAAAGACAAGCATGGCGCTTTATTAGGTGACTTTAATAGGGGAAGACAGATAAGAAGAAGAACGATGTCTGACCTTGCAGTGATGCTTATGCAATGGTCTGCTTGAGTACATGGGATCAGTAAAGGTAACATGTCCCTTGCACAGCACTTGTTATACTCAGGATCTGAAAGGGCCTTGTGAGCACTGAGTGAATCAGCTGTGTGGTCCCGACGGAGCCAATCAAACTAATTAAACAGGACTACACAAACCTCCTCTCATTAGTGTCCAAGTAAACAGCCTTAATTTTATATGCATTTTAATGTCCATCACCCACTTCTCAGAGTAGCAGTCCAGGCAAAGGATGACTGATGAGGGCGGCTAATTTTGTGCTTGCAAGTGTAATAAATGTCATTTCATCCGGTGAGAATGTGTGTTTGTGGATTTATGTTGATCAGCAAAAAACACTGCGAGTCAACCTTGATGATTGATGGAAAGTGAAATAATGCACTGTGCTTCTGTTCTTTTAGCACTTCCAAGTATGCATGATCTAGCACTGCTCCGTCATCAGTGACGGGTGGCCGGGGGAAGCAGAAAAAAAGATAACAAAATAAATATTAACATATTAACCTAACAGCCTCTTGGAAAGGCAGTATGAGATTTAGCCTCACTACCGATGTATGGACGTATTTGGTTTAATAGTAGTGATCTGATGGTACACTTTCTTTAATCCACCATTTAGTTTCATATGTCGAGGCGTACACAAATTACAAATTAAATATAAATTTAAAAAAACAATATCTAGAAATAAATTACGGGTTATCAGATAGATATTGGTCTTGAGGAGCAGAAGGTTATTGGTTATTGTAATGGTGACTTTAGGGGTGTTATTTGAGGTCTATAGTACTCTAATAATGTTAAAAAGCAAAACTAGAAAATGGTAAACAGGTTTTCTATAACTACCAAAATCTCCATTTATTACGCCATTTATTATTTCATGGAAATTCACCTGTGATTAACAAGGGATTACAACATTTTTACAAAAGTTAATTATGCTATTATTTTTCTTCTTAGCCTATTAAAGAGCAAGCTGTATTAACATGAAAAAACTTCACATGAGTCAAGTGCCTCACCAGCCATAGATGTCACTGGAGATCCACAGCACAGTGCTGCATTCACATCCGTTTGTTTAGAAAAGATGCACAACCGGCTTGGCATACTTGTGGGTTTTGAGCTATCTCAATTAATATTTGCATAGGTGTGTGGACATGTTTGTCCACCAGGGACATAAATGATGGGAGCAACTGCAGAGCTATTAGCACCGTCAGCAGGAGGGAGGGCTGGGAGGCAAGATGGAAAGGATGGGCCAACCGGGTAGATATCTCGCAAGTACAAACTGGCTGGGCCTGAAGCTTTGGAACAGTGGGTGGCATCAAAACAACAGTCAAGACAGAGCGCACACATATATTCTTCTCTGACAATTTCCATGTCTATCTTCAATTTCCATTTCTCTATCTGATCTCCAGCAGTGTTCAAAGGTATCAGGCATTCAGTAGGAAAGAAAACTTGAAGTTTAGTACAACATTTAAGACATAATGAGCTTCTGCATTGCCTCTCTAGCTCCTTACTACAGCTCATCCTCCCCTCCACAGGCCTTTAATCATGGCAGACTGTTCTTGCTTCACTGTCAGCGTGCTGTCCTGAGGTGAGCTCAGTTGTTGGGCAAATGAGGTTAGCCTTTTCTTTTTTGCACCTTCACAAAATAGACAACCTTTACTGTCGGTGTGAGAGGAAATGGGCTTACACACAGGTGTAGATACACAAAAAAATACATTATAGTACCGTAAAGCTAAAATATTAAACAAAAAGACTCTACAGTGGTAATATTTTGAGAAACAAACAAAACAACGAATAAAGTTGTGATTAAAAATAAGTAGCAGAAAAAGTTAATATGTTATAAAAATAAAATTGAAATACTAAGAAAAAATGTTGCAATTCTTTGAAAACAATGTTGTAATATTATAATAAAAATAACGTCATTTTAGTAAAACTAAAGTTGAAATGCCGAAGAAAAAGACATTTAAATTCAAAAGGTATAATTTAGGTCAAGGACAAAATTAAGATGAAAGTGGCAAAGGAGGTTGAGCAGGTTGTCCAAAATGTCTCTGGTGCTGCCCATATTGGTACATGAATGTGAATGAATGCCTTCAGTGCTGCCCATACTGGTACATGAATGTGAATGAATGCCTTCAGTGCTGCCCATCCATCCATTTTCCTCCGCTTATCCGGGTCCGGGTCGCGGGGGCAGCAGCTTCAGTAGGGAAGTCCAGAATTCCTGGTCCCCAGCGACCTCTTCCAGCTCCATCGGGAGGACACCAAGGCGTTCCCAGGCCAGCTGTGACACATAGTCCCTCCAGCGTGTCCTAGGTCTTCCCGGGGGCCTTCTCCCGACTGGGCATGCCCGAAACACCTCACCAGGGAGGCGCCCGGGAGGCATCCGGGAGCCACCTCAACTGGCTCCTCTCGATGTGAAGGAGCCAGCGGCTCTACTCTGAGCTCCTCCCGGATGGCAGAGCCCCTCACCCTATCTCTTAGGGTGCATCCAGCCACCCTACTAAAGAAACTCATTTCCGCCGCTTGTATCCGCGATCTCATTCTTTCGGTCATGACCCATAACTCATGACCATAGGTGAGGGTGGGAACGTAGATCGATCGGTAAACAGAGAGCTTTGCCTTCCGGCTCAGCTCTCTCTTCACCACGACGGTCCGGTACAGCGACCGCATTACTGCAGATGCTGCACCGATCCGTCTGTCGATCTCACGCTTCAACCTTCCCTCACTCGTGAACAAGAACCCGAGATACTTGAACTCCTCCACCTGAGGCAAGACCTCATTCCCAACCCGGAGGGTACAGTCCACCCGTTTCAGACTGAGAACCATGGCCTCGGACCATACTGATATATGAATGTGAATGACTGCCTTCAGTGCTCCCTATACTGGTACATGAATGTGAATGAATGCTTCCAGAGCTGCCCATACTGGTACATGAATGTAAATGAATGCCTTCAGTGATGCCCATACTGATATATGCATGTGTATGAATGTCTCTGATGCTGCCCATACTGGCATATGCCTCCAGTGCTGCCCATACTGGTACATGAATGTGAATGAATGCTTCCAGTGCTGCCCATACTGTTAAATGAATGTGAATGAATGCCTCCATACTGGTGTATGAATGTGTATGAATGCCTCCACACTGGATTATGAATGTGAATGAATGTCTCCAGGCCTGCTCATACTGATATATGAATGTGTCATAAAATTAGAAAAATACATTATTTAAGAGGTCTTTGAAAATAAAAAAAAAAACAACAGCAAAAATGGTAAAAAAGCAAAGCAAAGTTGATATTAACAATGGGCTTTTTACCTATATGACAAAGCTGAGATGCACTTTTTTTCTTAAAATATATACTGTATAACAGCTTAACATATCTACATGCTTGCTTACACAATATCAAAGTGGCAAAGTCGCATCCTTTCATTTTTCACTATGTGGTCCTCATTAGAAAATGTTTGGACACCCCTGCTTTAGCCTATCCTAACCTATGCACAAAAAGTGTGTGCTATATTAGTTGGAAAGATTACAAATTAAATCCTTTTAATGAATGAGTAGATACGATTTAAGCAACCTTCCCTCTTAAATGCTATTCATGGTATTGAATGTCTATACATGTTGATTGGATGAATCAGACTTTTTTGCCTGGACAAAACACCTTGGAAGAGAGGAAGTTATTCAGGGGTGAATAATGGGGAGCAGAAATAGTCTGGGAGCGATGTAGCTCCGTGAGTGCGTGCACAGAAGTAGCCCAGACGTGACATATAGTTCTATCCGTTGACGTCAGACCACCATATTCGCTGCTCACCCGGAATGGAGTCATGGTCTGAGGAGTGCTGCATTTATGTGTTTATGTGTGTGTGTGTGCAGTTAGTATTACATTGAAGACAGTGAGTCAGACGGACAGGAAAGCGCAGAGAGGCTGCTAAAGTGTCTCTGACACTGGCGTTTGATTGTGTCCGTTGTACTGTATGTGTGTGCATGAGAATGAGATGCGATATGGTTTGCCATTCCAGAGTATGAGCTTGCAACGCTAATCGCCAGGCCCTGTTTTAAAGCCTGCAACTCATGAATTGTGCCGGCCTCAACAGAGCCATTGGGCTAATGATCAGCCTTGGCAATTAAAACCTATCTGTGAGTCAGAGTGGCATCAGGAGGGCCATCTGCTTCCAGACCAGTAGCACTTACTTGGGGCCTGTGGGACCACTTGCTGGGGTCACTGCTCGCCCAGCTTGTAGCAAGATAGTCACAGGATCCAAAGAACAATCTGCTGCTGAGCTCAGGTTCAACACAGACTTGCTCTGAAGACAACTCTTTGCTTTGTTTCTGGGCATACTGTTGCACATAGCTGTGGAAGTACTGACCTCCTCATCAGCTCCAGGCCAGTAACTTTGCCCACCTGTTCTAGTGGTTTGCCAAGAAATTGGCCAGTTATTGTATTGACATGGGGGGAGAGGTTGTCTGAACATAGGGGGGAAACTCTGTACAAGCTGGTGATTGCACACGGTGTTACAAATTACAACACAGTACACACAGGAATTACTGAGCTATATCCAGCAGGAAGTGAGCTCTTGTCTTCTTCTTCAAAGTCTGTCTCAAACAACACTGTAGAAAATTATTTGCCTGATGAAAGATACGTGTATACTTCCAAAGCTACTCCCTGTCCTGATCCATTATTTGCTTGATAAATTTAAAGCACTATATACCAGCCATCACCAAATGGTGGGCCTCACTCTGGATCCGGACCCTGTGCTGGTCATTTATGGACCCATGACCAAATTGGGGGAATTGGAAGTATATAAAAACATATAACCATACTCACGGACCGATTGCAGCGCAGTTTGCGTGTAGCCACCCAAGTCTGATGTGAAAGCGGGGAAAACAACTGTGCTTAGTGCCCAGTAAAAAAAATTTATAAGACATGAATTTATAGCACAGCAAGGTGCAAATGAGTGTTCACTAAGGATTGTGTAGCAAAACAAAACATCTTTCACTGACAGGAGAATTGTGTAGGAAGCACTGCTTCTGCTGCAGAGACATTACTCAATGGTAAACACAAAGAGGAATTGTGTGACAAATTGAAGCAAATCACAATGTCAGCTACAACAATAACACATACACATACATTTAAAAGGTTTTCACAGTGCAAACACCAATATTAATAAAAACTTCAAAATTAAACACACTTAATGCGCAACATAATCATCAAACTTACTTACTTGCTCATAAAAACTTCATGCTCGTCTCCTTCCTTTCTCTTCTGACTGTGCACTCTGCGCTATGAGGCCTTCATGCACACTCCAGATTGTTTGCTAATTGCTAATTGTTTTTCATTTTTCATGACAATTGCTGTACACCTTGGGTTACGCTTACCCCACTTTGGGAACCTAGGAGCTAGTCTGTTTGAGGCAATTTAAGGCAAAATAATGTTTGCAACTTTGCTGTTAATTCATTTTTTATAAACAAACCTTACTCAATTTTAACTGAAGACCCCTGCCATGTCAGCACCTTTCCATCTCTCAGCAGCCGACAGGTGCAGAACCCTGAAAGGCTACCTGTTTTTTCAGGCAAATGCTTTGCAGTGACCTGTTGTGCATTTATCATACACTTGGTTGCTTCTGCCCCACTTTAAATTTCATGCAACCCTCAGGAACCATCACGTCAGACTCACAGGTCAGCGGCTCTTTTCCTATATGCTATGCGCTGAGAAGACAGCTGTTCCCACCATCTATTTCCCCCCCCCAGAAACAGAAATTCCAGTCAGAAGCGTTGTCTTTGCAGAAGTGAACTCATCAATCAGAACACCCACCACCCTCTAAAATAATCACCTTTCAAACATCTTGAATGCACATTGTATGAAAAACCCAATGAACACAAAGTACTTGCCTTTGTTTGCATTTTGTTTGACAAAAGTTACATGCAAGGAGACAAACCAATGCGACCTGAACAAACAGCTTCTAGAGAAGATGCCTCACTCTACATGCTAAAATGTCAGCTAATGTCTATATGTGAGGGGAGGGGTGATCTCCTTCTGAGGGACAGAGACGATGAAGGCAGAGTCACATGGCTTGTCAGCCATGACAATTTGAATCAGTGATAAGTGTGTGGAGGACCTATTTTAGAGAAAGGAGGCCTTGAAACTTGAGCAGATTATCATAACAAGTGTGACGTCACTGTGTATTAATGTTAGCATAAGTATGTGTTCATATAACGCACACACAACAAACGCTGTGTCTGTTTCCTTTTCTTCATGTTGGAGAAGTGTTACCAGAAGCATGGTGCACCATGTAACTCAGGCTTAACTGTGAGTGCCAGAAAAACAGTCTCTCAATCACATTCTGATGTCTATTTGGAGAGTGTAAACACGCCTATGGAAGGGTCCAAATGTATGGCGTGTACTTACATACGGGCAGGTAACATACAGCCTACAATATGGTGCGCATATTGCTGTGTTATTAATACACTGTGTGAGTCCATTTGTCTTCTACATCTGTGTTTTTTTTAAACTTCCTTGTCTAGCTAATCTGTCTATCTAGCTAATACATGACAGGAACCGGAAGTCCTTGGTTGTTGACTCTCAAAAACAAAAACCATGTTCAGAGTTTTGGATTTGCATAGAAATGAAGAATGAACGGCATGAATGAAGATTACATTTACCTTCATTAGGGAGGTGACTGTTCCCAAAGACACGTTGTTTCACTGGGAACAGTCATGAATCACGTCTTTGATGAAGGTATAAGTAAACTTCATTGGCAGCTCTGTAGGGGTGGCTACACCTATGGCCTTGGTCATTTTCCCATCACCGTTGCAATATATGAGTGGTATTCTCCAAGTTAAAACTTATTAAAAACACTTGAGGAGCACAGTGGGACAGGAGACACTGAGTGGTCATTTTGTCCATAGTGAATGAGAGAGCAAAGAAAATGAACATTCAGAGCATCGTCCCTCTCCCTGGCCACTTCGTCTAGCTCTTCCCAGCGGATGCCGAGGCGTTATGACATAGTTTCTCCAACGTGTCCTGGGTCTTCCCTGAGCCTCCTACCGGTTGGAGGTGCCCTGTGAACACCTCCTCAGGAAGGCATTCGGGAGGCATCCTAACCAGATGCCAGAGCCACCTCATCTGGCTCCTCTCAATGCGGAGGAGCAGCGGTTCTACTCCGAGTATCTCCCGGATGACAGTGCTTCTCACCCTATCTCTAAGGGAGAGCCCAGCCACCCTGCGGAGAAAACTCATTTCAACCGCTTGTATCTGCAATCTTGTCCTTTCGGTCACTACCCAAAGCTCATGACCATTGGTGAGGGTAGGAACGTAGATTGACCAGTACATCGAGAGCTTTGCCTTTTGGCTCAGCTCTCTTTTCACCACGACAGACCGGTGTAGAGTCCGCATCACTCCAAACGCTGCACCAATCCGCCTGTCCATCTCGCGTTCCATCCTTCCATCACTCGTGAACAAGACCCCGAGGTACTTAAACTCCTCCACTTGAGGCAGGACCTCATCCCCGACCCGGAGATGGCACTCCACCCTTTCCCGGGCGAGAACCATGGACTCAGACTTGGAGGTGCTGATTTTCATCCCAGCTGCTTCACACTCAGCTGCGAACCGGTCCAGTGAGAGTTGAAGGTCACTGCTTGATGAAGCCAACAGGACCACATCATCTGCAAAAAGCAGAGATCGAATCCGGCGGCCACCAAACTAAAACCCCTCAACGCCCTGGCTGCGCCTAGAAATTCTGTCCATGAAAGTAGTGAACAGAATTGGTGACAAAGGGCAGCGGATTTCAACCCTCACTGGAAACGGGTCCGACTTATTGCCGGCAATGCGAACCAAACTCTGACACCGGTCATACAGGAACGAACCGCCTGGATTAGGTGGTCCGATACCCCATATTCCCGGAGCACTCCCCACAGTATTCCCGGAGGAACGCGGTCAAATGCCTTCTCCAAGTCCACAAAACACATGTAGACCGGTTGGGCATACTCTCATGCACCCTCAAGTACCCTGCCGAGAGTATAGAGTTGGTCCACAGTTCCACGACCAGGACGAAAACCACACTGCTCCTCCTGATTCCGAGATTCAACTATCCGGCAGATCCTCCTCTCCAGAACCCCTGAATTGACCTTACCGGGAAGGCTGAGGAGTGTGATTCCACAATAGTTAGAACATACCCTCCGGTCCTCCTTCTTGAAAAGCGGGACCACCACCCTGGTCTGCCAGTCCAGGGGCACAGACTCCGACGTCCACGCAATGCTGCAGAGTCGTGTCAACCAAGACAGGCCCACAGCATCGAGGGCCTTAAGGAACTCCGGGCGGATCTCATCCACCCCAGAGGCCTTCCCACCAAGGAGCTTTTTGACCATTTCGGTGACCTCAGCCCCAGAGAGAGGCGAACGCAACTCAGAGTCCCCAGGCATTGCTTCCATGTTGGAAGGCGTGTCGGTGGGATTGAGGAGGTCTTCAAAGTATTCCCTCCACCGGTCCACAACATCTCGATTTGAGTTCAGCAGCACACCGTCTCCACCATACACGGTGTTGACTGTGCACTGCTTCCCCCGCCGGAGACGGCGGATGATGGTCCAGAATCTCTTTGAAGCCATCCGGAAGTCGTTTTCCATGGCCTTTCCGATCTCCTCCTATGTCTGGGTTTTTGCCTCAGCGATTGCCAGAGCCGCAGACCGCTTGGCCTTCCGGTACCTGTCAGCTGGCTCCAGAGTCCCATGGGCCAAGACGGCCTGATAGAACTCTTTCTTCAGCTTGACGGCATGCCTCACCACTGGTGTCCACCAACAGGTTCTGGGATTCAAGTTCTGCCACGACAGGCGAGTTGTCTGAGTTGAAACAGTTCATGTAAAAATGATGGTCTCGCTAATTGTGGTGCTGAACTGCATTGAATTTGTGTTGTTTATCATTTCTGAGCCTAATGTTTTTGTTCTTCCCTTCAATTGTTATCCTTCAAAATGACATAGTAACTCTCCGTGGTGCCTGTACTGCGGGCATGTGTATGTTGTCAAATGAATATGCAAGTGCCCTCCAAAACCAATGAGTGCACAATGCACTGACTTCGTGAGTGTTCTAAACTTTTCCCATTGTGAGTTGCTCTAAGGTATGGTCTCAAACTTGCGGCTTGTGGGACGATATTTTGTGGTCCCTACCTTAATATGAAATGTTAATGTTAGTGCAGCCCTAAAGTTTTATATGAATTACATTTTTTACAGTGTTGTGTGCAGAGCTGAACCTACCAGTCACGGTGGGTTATATGGCTCTTGGGGGCGTGATATCGACCGGGCTTGATGCAAGCAGAAAAAATATTTTCAATAACTGAAAGTTACAGCAGCGTTGCCATGGAAATTTTTTTTCTGTGCCTGGTGAGGCAAAAGCAAACATGCCTCCCAGCGCGTCTACCACACGTCCGTGTTTTAAGTTGCTGCGCAGCGTGACATTACACTGTGGTGCTCAAGAAGCAGTGAGCAAGCGATAACTATGGATTTGCAAGTAGAGTTAGAAAACAACTAACAACGAACTTGTTTAACCCACCAAAATTGCGAGAGGTCAATACTCAACATGACAGTCTCGCTCAGGGTGTCATAAAAAGAAAGAGCCAAAACCTCCCACGACTATACAACAGGCAGATAACAACAAACAAGACACTGTTAATAAGGGGGTACTGCACAACATCTCTAACATGCAACTAGCAGACATTTGTAAGACAATCCCATGCCCCCCACAACGCTTCAGTACGACGTGTATAGGTTATTTCTCTCTCTAAATATATCAAAGTGATGCGTGTACGACGAGATAAAAGAAGGGTGGGGATCTCATTGGTGTGGTCTGCGGTCTGAGTCCAGTCGGGTCTGTGTGGGAGTGGGGTGAGCGTGACAAGCATCGTGGCCCCAATCAGGTCCCATGTTAAATGTAAAAAAGAAAAGGCGCTTAGATGGCATGGCTGCAGATGGGGGTTGCGGCGCACGGCGCGATCCGTCTGGTTGTGGCGTGCCCTTGTGTGAATCTGGTCTGGTTCTGAGTGGAATTGATGTCAGGGTCACTTATAGGGCTGCACTGTTCTCTGTGCATCGACTAAATACGACATGCCGAGTGAATTCAAATACTGCATATTCCACAGCCCCAAAAATGTCTCTTTTAAAACAAATGTGGCTCAGCTATGTGAGAGGAAGCTCTGCTAGGTCCCTAAGAGTAAAAAGTAGGCAAGAGAAGCCATTTTCAGAAAAATCCATTGACTGAGGTTAAAGAACAGAAAAATGTAACTGAAAACTGAAATTTATTACTGATTTAAATACTTATTAGTTTTTCATTTGTGTTGATTGATTGTTAATTGATCCTCAGCCTCCGAGGGAAAGTCTATTCCAGGGTGCTGGAGAGAAGGGTACGACCGTTAGTCAAACCTCGATTACAGGAGTTGCAATGTAGTTTTTATCCTGGTGGCGGAACACTGGACCAGTTCTACACCCTTGCAAGGGTACTCAAGGGTATGTGGGAGTTTGCCCAACCGGTCTACATGTGCTTTGTAGACGTGGAAAAGGCATTCGACCGTGTCCCTCTTGGTGTCCTGTGGGGGGTGCTCCGGGAGTACGGGATTGGTGGCCTGCTACTACGTGCCATTCGGTCCTTTTACAATCGAAGCAGGAGCCTGGTTTGCACTGTCAGCAGTAAGTCAAGCTTGTTTCCGGTGAACGTTGGCCTCTGCCAAGGCTGCCCTTTGTCACCGATTATGTTCATAACCTTCATGGACAGAATTTCTAGGCGCAGTCAAGGTGTTGAGGGAGTCCAGCTTGGTGACCTTAGGATCTCGTCTCTGCTTTTTGCAGACAATGTGGTCCTTATGGCCTCATCAGGCTGTGACCCTTAGGGTTTACTGCAGTAGTTTTCAGCTGAGTGTGTCTGGGATGAAACTCAGCACCTCCAAATCCGAGGCCATGGTTCTTAGTTGGAAACGGGTGGATTGTACCTTCCAGGTTGGGAGTGAGGTCTTGCCTCAGGTGGAGGACTTCAAGTATCTCTGGGTCTTGTTTACGAGTGAAGGACAGTTGGAGCGTGAGGTCGACAGACGGTTCGGTGCGGCGTCTGCAGTAACGCAGTCGCTGTACCGGACCGTCGTGGTGAAGAGAGAGCTGATTGATTTATGTTCCCACCCTCACCTATGATCATGAGTTATGAGTCATGACCGAAAGAATTAGATCGCAGATACAAGCGGCGGAAATGACATTCCTCTGTAGGGTGGCTGGACTCACACTAAGAGATAGGGTGAGGAGCTCTGCCATCCGGGAGGAGCTCAGAGTAGAGCCGCTGCTCCTTCATAGTGAGAGGAGCCAGTTCAGGTGGCTCGAGCATCTAGTCAGGATGCCTCCCGGCGCCTCCCTGGTGAAGTGTTTCGGGCATGCCCAACCGGGAGAAGACCCCGGGGTAGACCTAAAACACGCTGGAGGGACTATGTCTCACAGCTTGCCCGGGAACGCCTCGGTGTCCTCCTGGTGGAGCTGGAAGAGATTGCCAGAGACCGGGAAGTCTAGACTTCCCTACTGAAACTGCTGCTCCCGCGTCCCGGACCGGATAAGCGGAGGGAAATGAAATGGAAGGTTGGTTTTATTAGTCGTTTTGTACAGAAAACAGTTATACAGTTAACAGTACAAATTTACTACCAAAGAGGGGATGTACCTGGGGAAAGTTATACTTGTTTACACCAGGGTCCTTGTTCATTTTATTTTGAGTTTTTTAATTATTTGCAACCTTCCCTGCAACCTTCAGTTTGCCATTACCTGCCAGCTACCTGTACTAGCCCCACAGCCCCACAACATGATGGAGCCACCACCAAATTTTACTGTGGATAGTTTAACTTAGAATGCTGTGA
This sequence comes from Oostethus manadensis, assembly GCA_024372805.1. Taxonomy (NCBI): domain Eukaryota; kingdom Metazoa; phylum Chordata; class Actinopteri; order Syngnathiformes; family Syngnathidae; genus Oostethus; species Oostethus manadensis. The sequence goes on along the minus strand of QODF01000124.1, from coordinate 526,285 downwards.
TTTTCATCTGCCACGCATCACCCCTTTTTACGTCCAAAGTTTCGTCAGTCCACAGCACCTTGTTCCAAATGTGATTTAGCATACCTCAAGCATTTCCGTTTATGGCAAACGGCTTCTTCCTCATACAGCATCCCCTTGTACAAAGTGACCGATACAAAGAGACACCATCTGGAGCAAGATCATGTTGTTCTTTAAAGCTGGTCTGTGGGTTGAGTTTGACTGTTCTCCCCATCCTTTGCCTCTGATTGTCTGAGATTTTTTTGGCCTGCCACTCCGGGCCTTAACCAGAACTGTACTTGTTGTCTTTCATTACTCACTCTGTTCCTCACAGTGGAAACTGACAGCTGGAATCTCTGAGCTAGCTTTTTGTATTCTTCCTCCAAACCATAATGTTGAACAGTCTGTGTTTTCAGGTCATTTGACAGTTGTTTTGAGGCTTCCATATGCTGCCACACTTCAGAGAAGATGCAAAGAGGAGAACAACTTGCAATTGGCCACCTTAAATACCCTTTCTCAGGATTGGCATGATCAGTGTGTGTAAGTCAAGGTCAATGAGTTTACCAAACAAATTATGTGTTCCAATATTTAGCGCTAAAGGTATACAAATCAATAAAACAACATGGGTGCCCAAATGTATGCACCTGCCTAATTTTGTTTAAATAATTATTGCACACTTTCTGTAAATCCTAAAAAAACTTAATTTCACTTCTGAAATATCACGATGTTTGTCTGCTATATGCTATATTTAACTGAAATTGCTGATCCAAACAGCTAATGATTTGTAAAGGAAAATCTTGAAAATTATCAGGAATGACCAAACTTTTGCATACCACTGTATATTTATATATACATATATATACAGTCTATATATACCCCCGTACATTGGGGGGTTGAGAAGCACGTGTAAGTACAACCTCCGCAATCAAACAAAGATTGTACATTGCAAGCACTTTGTAAGTACGCTCGGGCACACCAAGTGTGCAATATACAATGCACCGCTCATGGCCAGGAGTAGCATGCGGGCCACATACTTACACCGTGCGCAACAGCATGAGTAACGTGTGTTGACATTCTCCCACCCTGCTCTTGCTAGTCCCCAAGTTTTCAGAGAAACTTGGCAGCCATGGCCTCCCCAAAAAATGGATGCAGGATGGGCCTAAATGACATTCATCCATTTCATCAAAGTGTACGCACAGAATATAACTTTATTTTATACTCAGCTCAGAGCTAGTGAATAGATTATACACTACAGTCCACCTATCCCCACCCACCTCTCTTGCTCACCATCATGCTCCATAGCGTACAACATTGTGGCCGAGTGGACAGTCTTGTCTAGTGTCCTTGGTCCCGACAGCGACTTCATATGGTCCTTGTGTTGAGGTTCCACACAAACACACATATAACAAGGAATCAATTTTATTCATCTCTTTGGTATTAAGGTAACCCAAAACGACCTGCCGTTATCCTCCCTTTCTCCTTGTTAATGATCGTTTTCTTCCATTTTTTTTTTTAGGTAAAAGGCTGACTCAGAGGAGTCATATAGCTTTTTGTCTGCTATGACCGTGGCTCAATAGCGCAATGACTGATTGTAATTCGTCTCTCTTACTCTGTCTGTCTCTCTCCCCTGATGGGAGCCCACTAACATCTTCATCCTTGCTTTTTCAGAGTAGCATAATGACCTCAAAGTAAGCCCTAATGGAAGCATAATGGCCATTTATGTTAGGGGAGGCTCTGAGGGCACAGCTGTGGAGGCAGCAAGTTGCCCAAGAAGACGGTAGAGCGGCGTGGAACTCCTGGTTAAGTTCCTGCACTTCCGCCGCTTCCCATCACACAAGCTCCTGAATCTAATTCCTCTTATGAATGTGGCCTCTTTGTGTGTGCTGTCTGAGCGCAATCAGCGCTGTATTCATGTGTGCGCCACAGAAGCAGTCTAAGACTTGTCAACAACAGAATGAATCTAGAAATGCTTTGTGTCTTATTCACACACATATTGCAAATATCAGTATTATACTACTTCTTCTTTCAACTATCATCATTAGCATCAGTGTCATATTCATGCGAACATCATTCCATGCCTAACAATGCTTTTGTCATCAATGTTAGCTCCAGCACTGACAGACCATGTTATCCACTCAATTAGTTAACTACAACAAAGATGCGTCTTTTGTTTGAAGCCACCCATTTTCCATGTCAGCAAAAAGTATTGGGATATGTTACTGCCAGGTGTGTCCTATTACAGGACATTGTGGTCAATAAATGTCTATCCCCCGTTTCACATTAGGTAAGATAGGTTTCACCTGTTTAGACTGCATTTAGATGCCCACTTGCATAGATCATCTAGCAGATGAGCCAATAGTTTCCCCAAACAGGGATGTCTTCAAGATGGCCGCCAATGACGGAGCTGGTGTGTAAGGCGTGGCAAACAATGCCTAAGAATATCTAAATAAGTTTGAAAAATGAGTTGTACTGTGTGTGACTGACAAGTCAAAAACAGATGGAATCTGCCATAAGCACGCCAGCAGAGGAGGCCTACACAAATGAGAATGTGGAAGAAATTCTGAATGAAATTAAGGAATTTTGCATTGTGAACTTTGACAGACAGAAACGAAGTCAGTGGCCTGAAAGTAAGTGACAACATGAAAGCATTGGAAAACTGAAAACTCGACTTGGTGAGGCTGAAAAAAGGATTGCACAAAATGAGTGAAATTGAGTGCTTTTTCACACAATATTTAAACAAAAACAACTAGAGGAAAGATGTGAGGATATGGAAACCTGTGCAAGGAAGAAGAATTTAAGAATTAATTCTGTACTGGAGAAAATGGAAGGAATGATGATTGATATTGTGAAGAAGTTACTTCAGGAAAAGCTAAACATCCGGGAAGCCATCCACATCTCACCTGCGCGAAAAAAAAATATGCTCCTTCCATTGTTGTTCGTTTTGGAAGTTACAGCAATAAGCAAAGAGTGCTACAAGCTGCCTGGGCTCTCAAGGACATGAAGATGAACGACCCGAGGATATATTTCCATTAAGATTTTAGGGCTCAGGTGTATAAAGAACCTGCACTTAATAGAGATGTGGGGAAAACAGCTTTGAGCACGAAATATTAAGTCTCTCATACTGTTTCCTGCAAAGTTGAAGATCATTGCGCAAGAAAGGATCGTAAAGATTTTGACAATCCCAAAGTTGCTAGTGAAGGACTAACAGAGTTTGGTGTGACAATGGAAGTACCAGACAAACCGCCGGGTTGCGAGGGTGCTTTGCAGGCTGGAGGCTGGCTCTTCCCCCGCAGTAAGACACTCCTGCTAGTGACTTAAGGCCAGGGTGGAAACACTTGTTTGGAAGTGTGGGGAAATTCATATACCAGTAATTAAATGCCTTATTGTTGTATTACAAAAGATAGTGAAAAGAATTGTACACAGAGCAGCTCCAAAATAACTTACTACTGGTCTCTTTCTGAAGTCAGGACTGTTAAAACTAAATGATTTGGTTGTTTTACAAACCTTGTTAATTATGCATAAGGCAAAACTCTGCCTGTTACCATCTGGCCTGCAAATCCTAAAAGAAAATGCGATTTTAAACATCCCTTTAGTCGAACTACACTCAAACAAATGTGCTTTTCTGTGGCTTGTGTAAAACAATGGAATTCTCTGAAAAATGATCTAAAAAATTGTTTGTTTTTCAATTTAAGTGTAACATAAACAAAAAAAATAACAACTTGTATGAAATGTATTGATAATTCTTTGTTTAAATAATCAGTCCGTAATTGGGGACATCTATGTTTGTCAAGTTGTCGTAGATTAAGTAAGATTCGTACTTCGTCCTACTTCTTTTCTTGCATGGAATGTATTGTTGTAATGAGTTTGCATGGCCTGGCATTTGTTTTCTTGGCAATGCATTACAATGAACAGAAAAAAAATGAAAATGGAAAAAAACAACATGGGAAGAGAGAGCTGTTTATAGGGGGAAACAAACGGTGCTCAATCTGAGAGAAGATGCAAAATCAGTCAGAAGCATTGCTTTCTGAAAAGAAAGCAAAGTAACAGAACCCAACTGATGACAAATATTGTGAGAGGTGTAAAGAAAGACGTAAACGTGACATCAGCCACAACCCTGCATCAGGCAGGAGTGAAGGTATTACTACCTAAAGACTTTATGAATAAATGTACAAAGGCACCACCAGAAGATGCAAAGCCCTCGTTAGCAAGAAGAAGGGAAGGTTCTGGCTGGAATTTGTCAAAAAGTACAGAGATGAGCCTATAAAATTCCAGTCCATAAAACTTGTGTCTCAGAATTTTTGAGCGTGTTGGGTCACCTTGTCACCTTGTCTGATGACTATAAAGCCTGCAAAGGGGAATTTGATTGTGACTACCTGGTTGTGTTTGTTATTTTCTAACACTTCCAGCATAAAATGCAAACCCATTTCCTGGTGCTCTAAGCACACCAATACAATGACACATTGAAATCATGCTAATGAGACTGTTGCATAGAAACGGTAACGTACAATAATGTGCAGCATGCCTTGGGATCTTCTACTTTGTCCATTTGCAGCATGACACCCACACGTTATTAGAGAAAATGTACTGTATGGCTTATCTACAGCAATTCATTAGCTGGATGGCGGATGCATTAGACTGCAGGGTAGAAGGATGACAGACAACAGTCCTTCACACAGACAAACTGCTTATTCCTTATCGCTCCGAAGAGTGTGTGACAAAACGTTGTCTTAATCAATTAAAACTTTTATCTGAAAAAGTGTGCCGTCGACTGCTTAGTCTGTTTTATGGTAGAGTTTAGCTAGTTAATATTGTTTTTGATTTCTTAATCAGCTGTAGAATATACAGTAATCTCTTGCCACTTTTTGCTTCCAACCACATGGCTTCACTCTGTCACGTTTTTTGTAAATCTATCTATTAATAAATCATCACTGTTTCATGCTTAAATGGGGCCAATTATTAGCTGTAAAATGCATATTTAAGGACTTCTGTAGGTATTACTTGGGCAAACTTAAGCATATTGAAGCATAAAATGGCTGAATTAACTAAAATACAAATACGCGACATTGCGGCTTTTCCAAAGTTAATGATTTTTTATTTTTTAAATGGCTGTTTTGTGGTTGACTATGGCATGTTATGAGTAAAAAAAACATATGTGCTCGTACACGTCACTAGGCATAATGATGCATTGATGAGGCATTATAAGACATTACATGGGTAATGTCAGAATTCTAGTCTAATGTCTAGTTCTAATGTCAGAATCAGAGTCTGCATTCTTGGCTGATCATATGTAGGTACTGAATAGGACCTAGACAGTACCCACAAATGATGGTCAGTCACAGACATAATAGAGTAAAAAAAACTCCTCTCAATCAGTGTGGAAGTGTGTTACGTTTTTAGGTTCTTATTTTGTCCTTCTTTCCAACTCAGTTTCCCCCCTCTTAAGTTTGGAATAAATAAGTTGGAGGCTAACTAGTTAGTTCAGTAGCTTACTATGCTAAAGCGATGGCTGTCCTAAACAGGTTTTATATATTCTTTACTACAAAAATATTCCATTTATTAATATTGAATCCTTATTTGTAGAAATTGACTTTTTATGGTTGGGTATGAAACCGATTAACCACCATAAACGAGGCCCGACTGTATAATGGATTCAGAAAATGAATTCCAAGACATTGTGATGTTATGTAGTATTCTACACTAATGCTGTCCATTTGTTTGTTTTTATCTATAAAAAGTATGGATGTAAATATCAACTACAACAATATCTATATCAAATTTAATGTAAACGGTTATATTTTTGGAATTTTGGGCCATTATTTTATTCAAAAATTAATGTACATTTAGAAATCCCCCAGTTTGTTCCCACCGTTTTGTCCAAGAACTAACTTTGTTAGTTTGTTTCCTAGAATCTAATTTTGACCCACACTGTACAGATTCTACACCGCTTATCCTCACTAGGGTTGCAGTGTGTATGCAGGAGCTTATGTCAGCTGACTCTGGGGGAGAGGTAGGGTACACCCTGGACTGGTCGTCATTCAATCGCAGGGCAACAGATAGACTACTCTACTGTATTTTTACCCTTTACATAGGCCCTCATTTATTTTTATTTATTTCACTGCTTCCAGACCAAACCATGGAAAGTGCATTCTACAAAGTAGTATTTCTTATTTAGAAGGAAAAAATGTTTTTAAATTTTAAATATTACTACCATTACACATGTTTACCACATGTTTACCATCTTCTAAATAATCTTTTTTAAATTGTTAATATAAAACTTATTTACATTTACCACCTTTTAAACACTTTTTTAAACATTGTTAACTTTACACTTGTTTACAATTACCATGTGTTTACAACTTTTTATATATATATTTTTAAACATTGTTCACATTAAACCTGTTTTTACAAAACCTTCTAAATACTCTTTTTCTTGTCATGACCTGCTGCCGCCGCCCCGTGTGCAGCCCTATGTGCTATTAGTGGACTGGTATTTAAAGCCATGCTATGTGACCCTCTGGCTGCCAGACTGTTACATGGACTTCACTTGCTCCTCCAATGCTTCTTCTGGGTGTGCATTTTCATGTGTAGTTCTTTCTGGTCAGTCTTTTCCAGACTAGCTGTGAGTAGTTACTTCCAGCAGCTCCTTGTGTTTTTGTGTAGTGTAGCACTACCTGCCTGCTTGGCTTTTTCCAGCAGTACTATTAGTTTCCTGTCTTTTGCTAGTATTTTCTGCAGCTCTTTTTGCTGTAATTTTTGGTGTGGCTTTGTGTGGCGTTTTTTTTTGTTGTTGTTGTGTTTTGGTTTTGTGTTGTATGGTTGTGCTTTACTCCGTTGGAGTACACTATTTGCATATAAGTTTTTTCTTACACACTTTGGTTCTTCTCTCTGCATCGGCCTCCAACCAACACTTAGCACTCTAGACATATCTATACACATTACCCAATGTAGTACCCATAATAAGGAAAAACACTTGCTCTCATGTGTGTTGCGTAAATGTGTTCCAGTGCTAGGGGAGCCAAGTGAGGGGCAGGCGGCAAGTTTCAGTTTTATTTTGGTGTGGGCTACAACAGCACGTTACGGATTATTGTGCCTGTTGTTTTACGTCATTTAGTCGTTTCTATTTTTCATTTAGGCAAAAAATACATTCAATTTGCTTAAACATAAATGTTTGTTCGACTAATAATTGGCCGCATTCAACCACTTAACAGTGATTAATTTTTATCACAATTGTGAAAAGCTGATAAGAGCAGCTGGTGAAGGACTACTGCATAGAGTAAAAATGTAACCTGAGCACAGTCATAACGTCAAATGCCTTAAACTTGTTCTTAGCATGTTCTTCACCATTCTTACAATTAGTCAGGACAAATCACTCGCTTCAGGCGGAAAGAATACTGTCAGGAAGGAAAGTGTAAAATGCTGCTGCCAAGCTAAACTATGAAAGTATGATGCCTCTCTGAAGCGTGAGGAAGAGCTCACCATTACATTTGATCAGGTTGAAATACGGCGTTCGTAACGACCAACTAACTGCTTCTTAAGCTTGTCCTTTTTAACTTGAGTGTGTATGCTCACTATTTATTTCACGTGTCATAAAACACATGTATCGCTGTCATTACTCACCTCCTTTGTGTCCTCCTTTCCCGACACGTTACTCTTGGGTTAGCAGCAGCAGCATTATTGGTTCTTACAGTTAGCTGATGCCTTTTGTGTATATCATTTCACCTCCAAGCTCGCCGTGCGCATTTCACTGAACTCCATTTGCACGCACAGAAACACACGCTCGAGGAATACATTGACCTGCTGGTGGTTAAAACCTTCAAGAGTGTCACAATTTTTTGATATTAATCATCTAATTAAGCCAGATAAAAGCCCCATGTGTACCTAATAGTCGTTTCTTAACTAGAAAGGCATGGAATTACTGCTTTAGCGATGACAGATGAGCTTTCAAAGGCAAGAAAAAAAAGAGAGCGTAGATTGCAATTCCAGATATCGTGCAAATAAGGATGACATCTGAGCAATCTGATTAGATGCTTCGGAAATACATTAATGCCTAATTACTGTGTTTATAATTTTCTTTTATTGTTTTTACTTCTCGGCCGCACGGTGGTCGAGTGGGTAGCACATTTGGCCTCACAGTCAGGAGGTTCAGGGTTCGAATCTTCGTCGGGCATCTCTGTGTGGAGTTTGCATGTTCTCCCCGTGCGTGTGTGGGTTTTCTCCGGGTACTCCGGTTTCCTCCCACATTCTAAAAACATGCATGTTAGGTTAATTGGCAACTCTAAATTGCCCATTAGAGTGTGAATGGTTGTTTGTCTTTGTTTGTCTATATGTGCCCTGCGATTCGCTGGCGACCAGTCCAGGGAATACCCCGCCTCCCGCCAAAAGTCAGCTGGGATAGGCTCCAGCATACCCGCGACCCCAATGAGGATAAGCGGCATTGAAAATGAATGAATGAATGTTTTTACTTCTTACTATTAACAGTACTTATTTTCAAACTTGTATGGGAATTAAGAAAGTTCAAATGTCCAAACCCACTTTCACCTCATCAACAAGAATGGCGCAGCTACTCATTGCTCACTCCTTCTTTCTACATTTTATTTCAATTTTAGTGGTGGGGTTCAGGTCGGGAAGCGCAAGACTGTCAAATGATGTTAAAGGGGGAACTTATGTGTAGGTATTTAAGTCAAAACAAGGGAGTGTTGTCCTCTTGTTGTGTTTTTAAAGTATGTTCAGGTTGTGTTTACTCTCAGTTCAGATTTTTTTTAAACCTCTACTTGTGCCGCGAGGACGCCGGCTTGGCTTTTCTCTTTTTGTGAATGTGGTCTCACTGATATCTTACTCAATTCAGCGTTTCATGACTGATCAATGTTTTAGCACTGCTTTATCTTGACAACTGAACAACTGCCAAAAAACGTGTTCCTGGTAACAGCGGACCCACATGTGGTTTGTTTGGTGTAAAAAAAAAATCTGGAATACTGCCCAGAATTTATGTCTCCTGGATGCCGTCTGCCTGGGTGCAGTCCATTTATTTGTGGAAGTGTTTCATCGAGTGTGCGTGCAGTGAGAAAAACACTGATGTGAAAATGAGGATGCGTCCACCAGCTTACCAAGGAAGGACACTAGTCAATATTTGTCCCGGGGTTATCTAATTTGGACAAGGGGGTTTGATTTATACGTGAAAAAATTCCAATTACCTCGTCAAGAGCTGAGCGAGCCCAGAGGACGCTGTTTTAATCATACGGCTTTATCAAACTCCTTAAATTGAGTTGAACATGGAAAGGATAATGTATTCTGCCGGGGGGAAGGTGATATCACTTAATTTGCCCCAAACAGTAAACATTTTTTTAAAAAATCCATGTTTCACTATATTTATTGAATAAACACTGACAGTTCTTCTCCCCATCCGTCTCTTCGGTCCTCTTAAGACAGCTTGCACTGATACCCACGAATGATGAATGCATTCTAAATTTGGCTACGCTATTTTAGATGCCAATGCACACAAAAACATATCATTTTATGATCAACATCAGTTGTGGATTGCATAGCACCATTTATAAAAAGAAATGCCATGTCTGCCGCCATACATTGCTGCACTAAGGCACAAACGTAGTACTTGTCTGGTTTGCAGGTGGTCACAGGTGGACCTGTCCCAGGATCCATTTGACAAAGATATTACAGAGGTCATACATTTCCCATCCCTTCTTATCAGTGGCAGGAGGGCTGTCTGGCACAGCAAACAAAGTATGTGTAATGTCCTTAAATAAAGCATGAAATGGAAGGGATACCTTTGAGGCTTCACACCAACACTTCCCCAGTAATGCCTTTACACTCCCAGTCAACCCTTTTAGCAAAGATATTCATGTTTTTCTCATGCTAAACACACATTTGCCTCTCAACGACTTGCTCATAGTCGTGTTCAAGTATGGCATAACATAACTGACTTTGTATTGTATGCCAGCTTCCAAAAGCTGCTTCATAGTGTTTAATCTTAGTGGGTGTATTGTTTGTACATACACCTACTGTTTACAATGGAATAACACAAATGTGCAAAAACTAAGAGAAAAAGCAGCATTGTTTATTGCTTGCATGTGTGTAACCCTCCCTGCCGTTCTGCTTTGTGTCAACACACAGTTTTCACAGTTTCACCGATCAAGCTATGGCTCATTCCCTTCAAAGAGCCGACTCCTGTCGTTTCCTTTGCAAACGACCCATCACTACTGGTTAAGAAAGACACATTACTTTCACATAGCCTTGCAGATAATTTTTTACTGATGTGTATGCTGACTGGCTTGGAGGGTATGAAGCCATTTATGGAGCTACAGTATATATGGAACTATGTATGGAGCTATACTGAATATGGAATAATATATGGATTTACAGTATGTATGAAGCCCTATGTGTAGAGCTTTATTTCACCAAAATGTTTTTGCTTGAAAAAAACACAATATGAAACGGAAAATTTAAATTTTGATGTTGAATGTTGAAAAATCAACGTCTTCTAAATAAAAATAAACACACAATTCTGTTTAGGTTAAAAATAACTATGATTTAGACAGGTAAAATTTTTTGAACAAATAAATTTTCATTTTTCACTTTAATATATTATGATATTTATTTCAGATTCAAATGCTATTTGATTTTTGATGCAACGCCGTTGCCCAGGCCAAATGCAAGCCAAAATTCTGAAAGTGAAACAAGAAGATTTGAAACTTGAATGTAAAAACTACTATTTTTAAAAACCTTAACTAAGACGACTTCAATCTGAAAAAACAGAATCTCAAGTATGAAAGTATCAAAATATATGTTATTTATTTACCATTTGCTTTTTTTTTTTTACTTTCAAATCTTTCTTTATACGGTTAAAATCTGTTCTTTTCACTTTCCGACATTTGGCCCGGATTTTGTGGGGTGGGCCGCCCTCAAAAGTGAAAAATATAAAGTGTAAAAAAGTAAGATTTGAATCTCGAAAAGACAAAATCTCAAACATGAAAATATATGAAAGTGAAAACTAAACATGTATATTTTTCTCAGGATTTACCAGAGTTAATCAACTCGAAAAAATGGTTCTACACTTATTTTTATTTTGAATACATGATGAATTATTCCAAGTTTTACATCCAAATTGAAATGTTCAGTTTCAAATAGTACCAAATTTTTGGTCATAGTATAGCTTAATAGAACAGCACATAAAATAGATAGATAAAAATCCAGTAAAAGCTTGTGACTCACCAGGGAACTGATAGCTGTAACTGGGTGCGAATCCAGTGTATCCACGGCCATATGTTGCCACTATATTCGGGTAACCTTACAGAAAAAGAGAAAGAACATATGACACTCATGCACAAATACAAAACACCCACAACTTATCAGCCTTATACAGTATGTATCATTTCTAAGGTCTTATTGGAAAAACAACAAGGTAGTTTGATTTTGATTTACTTAGCTGCTTCCAGATTAATAAAAAAATTAATGGCTCATAATGTTTTTGATAGACTGTCAGATAAAAAACATTTGCTGTGTGCAGAGTGATGACACGTACCGCCCTTAATCAATGCTCACCTGTCTTAATTAGATTAGCTACTAATTTGGATGGAGCCGCTCTTGTTGTTTTCCTAACACATCACTCAGTTACAGTCTTTCATTCCAGGCTATGGACATGTTTGGTGTCTCGAAAAAGCTACCTAGCCATCATGAACACATGGCAACATTGGTTCTCAGTTCTTTTTGACTGAGCAAAAATGTTCAGGCATTTTTAGAAGAGAGAGTAATAACATTTGCAGCCCCTTTGGGGTGCCTTCCAATGATGCTGCTGTACTTTTATGTTCTATGGACCCAGCAAAGAGCTCCATATACTAATGCTGCATGATATATTGGATAAAATAAGATGGACTGGCTCATTCTGATTTAAAATGGGACCAGCTTATTCCCATGCTATGGGAAACACAAATAGCCTCATGCCTTCATATTCATATTGTACAACACACAAGTCGTCGTCCGATGATTTGGCATTGTTTTCAATTACAGTGGAATCCCAAAACCAAAACACACCAAAAACCAAGACCATTTTCCCCAGAGGAAATTCAATTAATCAGTTCCAGACTCTCACAAATATTGACAAAAACAGAAAACAATTCATATTGCAGAAAAAAAAAAAATTAAAATGATGAATGGGGGCCGCTTGGTGGCTGAGTGGTTAGCACATTGGCCACACAGTCAGGAGATCTTGAAGACCTGGGTTCAAATCTCCGTTGGGCATCTCTGTGTGGAGTTTTCTCCGAGTACTCCGGTTTCCTCCCACATTCCAAAAACATGCATGTTAGGTAAATTGGCGACTCTAATTTGTCTATAGGTATGAATGTGAGTGTGACTGGTTGTTTGTTTATATGTGCCCTGCGATTGACTGGTGACCAGTCCAGGGTGTACCCCGCCTCTCGCCCAAAGTCTGCTGGGATAGGCTCCAGCATCCCCGCGACCCTAATGAGGATAAGCGGCATAGAAAATGAATGAATGATGAATGGATGGTGGTTGTTATGGCTAGAGATTAGTATATCCTGGTGACTCAATGATCACAAGTCATGAAATTATAAACTTTTCAAATTGTATCCAAAAATAAGAGCAATATTATTAGCTTACATTGGACTTTTATCATCAATGAGGAACATGGATAAAAATACACAAAGTATATACAGTATACAGTAATGTGAAAGTGTTTGCTCCGTTCCTGGTTTCTTATGTTTTTGTATGTTTGTCACACCTAAATGTTTCAGATTATCAAAGAAATTTAAATATTTGTCAATGACAACACAACTGAATACAAAATGTGGTTTCAAAATGAAACTTTTTATGATTAAGGGAGAAAAAAATCCAAACCAAAGTAAAATCCAACTCTTAAACCCCTGATGTCACTTCCTGTCCATCACTGGAACATGAATATAGCAACACACGCAAGTAAGAGTCTTATTTTCTCTGTTTATAAAATTGGGCAACATAAGTGTAAAGGTGACTATAAGGGTGCTATTTTATGTGTAGGGGGCAATAATAATGTTAAAAACACATTTAAAAGGTGGTACAAAGGTTTTCTTGAACCAGTTAATGGCCACAAATGAGGGATGACCGTATTAGCACCTGTTTATTAAATGTCAGTGTTGTGGAAGAAGACATGGCACCTAGATGCATTCAGGTGTGTAGAAAGCCAGGTTCATTTGGCCCAGGTCGGTATTTGTTGAGCAGCTGGTCAAGACATGGTCAGTAGGGGCCACATTCACACTGTGCCTAGTCTGGAAGGCCCCACCGCCCCATTGATTCCCTGAAACGTATCACACCTGTCCTCAGGCGATTGAGGGTTGTCCACTGTTTTTGAGGTAGGTGCTCAGCAGGGTCTTCTAAGGCATCCTCAATGTAGCGGTGGAGCCTGAAAGGGTTTGCTGCTCTCTACTGTTCCCACCATATTGCCTTGACCCAGGAAGCTCTGCTGGTGTCAGCTTGTGTAGTGCTGAGCAATTCCTTGGCGTGTTTGGCAAATAGGCCATGATGATCTTGTGGAGGAGATAGGATTAATTCTTCTGTGTCTTCTGAGCAAGAGCCACTATAGCTCCTTCTCATCTGACCTCGGCTGGGGCGATTCCAGCTAGGACAGATATTTGGTAGGTTGGGGTAGTAGGTTTAGCTGGGGGTCATTCTCTGGAGTCATACAAGCTGCAGAGCAGTGAGATGCGCTTGTATCCCTTGGGGTTGTCACTTGGCTTATTAGGCTTTGGCAGGGAAATCACCTTAGCGTGACGCCAGATCTTTGGCAGCTTTAAGTAGCGGAAACTTGTGGAGAGGAAAGAGTGGGGCCAATCGGTTGCATTCTTACCTTGGGGTTTTATATGCTCCGCATGGCCAGTCCTCAAGTATTGGATGGCCCGTTCCATTTCTGGCACAAAGAAATCCACAAATTGATCAGTGTTGCATTTTGGGACCCTGAGAAACTCATGGACTCTTGCAGATGATCTGGTGAAGGATTTATCGGCTTTAGGGAACCGGCCATTACTCAGCAGATGGAATTTCCTGTGATGTGTTAACCTTCCTGTCAGCTTGTTCAGGATTTGCCACGCCCGGCAGCTAGAGTGTGTGACGTCAACTGACTGCACTGTCTCTGTCCACCTTTGCCTGCATTTTTGTTCAGCCTGCTATAGGGCTTCTCTGCTACATTGTCATTGTCCTCTGTGTTCTGTGCTTCTGCGTGGGCACAAAGTAGGCCTTCACAATCATCATCCCAGCAGGGAACATAGGCTTTAAGAATTCTGCTGGGGATGTTTTTTGTAGCAGCAATCAAAAGCATCTTACAGTATGACTCGTAGGCTTCGTTCACGTTGTTGGAGCACGGGGGTGGTAGACTAGCAGCTGCTCTGTGGAAGTGTTGAGTGAAGCACTCTCTGTTGGCTTTCTGGAAGTTCCATCTCTTCACGTGCCCTCCCTTGCACTAAACACAAACAGGCCCCTCCCTCCTTGTCGTCTGACCTCATAAACTTTGGGCTAATCCCTTACACGCGCAAACTGGACAACACGACACCACTGCACTGTTAAATGTCACGTTAACCTTTGCTACCTCATATTTTACACATTTGCTCCACACTGTACACTTTGTATTTATGTATTTATGTTAATGTGTTAACCTCGACACTTGCATCTGCTTCATATTTTGGCAGTATTTGCAGCATTGTCATTTGTTTGATTCTATATATGTAGATGCCCTGTTCATATTTTTGTATTTCTACTTTTAAAATTCTCTGTATATACACTTTCTTTTACATTTTCATGCTTCCTATTTACACTGTTAACTTACTGGTAATTGCACCGTGGAGGGAAAAAAAAAACGTAATTTCGATGCTCTGTATGTCCTTGGTATATGGTGTACTGACAACAAAGACTCTTGAATCTTGCACAGGCTGGACCACAGATGGGATGGTGATGAGGGATGGTTGATGGTTTAAACATATCCAGGATGTCTCATTAGATGTGACTGTTGGGCCCCTTAGCAGAAGCCAGGTCTGGGTTGGTATACCAACACAGTGGAGAGTGGGGTATCAACTGTTGAGGTCTTGTCTACCACGGAGTCGCCATTAGCGTTGGAGCTGGTGTACCTCCAGGCGATATGATGGCTATTGAAGTCGCCAGCATACAAAGCAGGAGCTGGGACATCTGGTAGGGATGTTGGCACTAGTCTACTAGGGGTGGTTTGTAGATGTTGACGATGTTAATGTTTCCTGCAGGATGATCAGTCACATCTTTCCTGCTGCCTCGTGGCAAAAAAATGGCAATCTTGGCGGTGGTGAGCACTTCGACATTGATTTGGAGAAGTGCTAGCGCTAGTGCATCTACGTGTGCCTGGCTGCGTCACAAGCTCAACTCAATTAATTATTGTGGACACTAGGTGTCGCCAGACAACCAAGCACCACCCACTTTAACTGAAAGGCAGTTGAATTATATTATGTATATATTTTCATATACAGTACGTCACAGGACCTGCAAAACTATGAAAAAGTGTGACTTATAGTGTGTCAAATACGGTAATGTCACTGAGCCATGGTAGCAAGAAGTCTATTGAGGATAGATATTAGAGGTAATACAGCTCAGCATGGTTTAGCATACCCCAGATACCTAAGGGCTTAATACATTACTGAGGAAGAAACAAAACAGAACTTAGTCAAGTGCTACGATTTTTAATTTTTTTTGTCTGTGATGTCACCTTTGACTTTCATACCATTGGCACACAGCAATTTAATATCCTGCGGTACATCAAGTGTGTGTAAAGTAAAAGTAACAGATGCCTTGTCAATCTGCAGTCACAATACTTACTAGAAGCACACACTCGGCAGTTAATTAGCTGGACAGTTGGAGACCCAAGCAGCTGTGGGCAACATATTGAGAAATGGATGTGCCGGACGGCGAGAAACATGGATAGAAAAAAAAAACATGTGAAGAGAGTGGGCGGATAAGCAAGTGGGCTTACGCGTGAGTTAGTGTGAATGTAAGTACCATCAAGGGGAATATAAACATAATTAAGCCTTTAATTATGCTATATGTCTCCATCTTTATCTGTTTTCCACAAGCTATTACCACCCAGCAAGCACAACTCCGAACTAAATGACCTCGTAAGAGAAAGTCCTTTAGGCCAGGACACAAGGTGTCATAACGCTTTCTTCATTGTGTGCCAACAACAAGCCTCAAACCTGCAAACAAAAGACATATGAATGTATGTAGTAATGAATGTATGTATGCAAGCTTATAAGAATGAATGTCTATATGTGAATATACAGTATGCATGTATATACAGTATATATGTATAGGTCTGTATGTATAAATGTTTTCATGTATGTATGTTAAGTATACAGTATATGTGTGCTTGTATGTATCTACAGGTACTGTATGTATGTATGTATGCATGTATGTATTTATGTATAGGTAAAAATAGCAGTTCATGCCGTTGACTTTACAAACTCAAACCTAATTTGTTCAAACACTGTTTGTAGGTTTTGGCATTCCTGCAGCACAATAAGCTAATATTTCGTTTTTCACAACTGCTTCACATCTGTGTGGCATGGAGTCAACCAACTTGTTTCAGTTGTTATTTCACTCCAACATTCTTTAACAACATTCCACAATTGATCAACATTTTGTTTTGCTTAAAAAACAGCATTTATGATGTCACCCCTCTAATTCTCGATTAGATGAAGATCCAAGTATTGGGCTGGCCATTCCATAACATAACATAACAAGATTTTGCTGGTTTACTAGTGTGTTCGGGGTCATTGTCTTGTTGAAACTCCCATTTCAAGGCCATGTCCTCTTCAGCATAAGGAAACATGACCTCTTCAAGTATTTTGACATATATAAACTGATCCATGATCCCTGGTATGCGATAAATAGGCACAACACCATAGTAGGAGACACATGCCCATATCATGATGCTTCACTGTGTGCTGTGGCTTGAATTCAGAGTTTGGGGGTTGTCTCACAGACTGTCTGTGGCCATTGGACCCAACAAGAACAATTTTACTGTCATCAGTCCACAAAATGTTCCTCCATTTCTCTTTAGGCCCGTTGATGTGCTCTTTGGCAAATTATAACCTCTTCAACAAATGCCTTAGAGGGACTTTGCGGGGGATTCTTGTAAATAGATTAGCTTCACACAGACATATTCTAACTGTCACAGTACTTACAGGTAAGACAGACTGTCTTTTATCATCTTGGAGCTGATCATTGGCTGAGCCTTTGCCATTCTCGTTATTCTTCAATCCATTTGATAGTTGTCTTTCGTTTTATGCCACGTGTGTCTGGTTTTGCTCTCCATTTTAAAGCAAGGAGATAATTTTAGCTTTTTAATTTTTTTTTGCAGGTGTAACGCACTATTGAATACACGTAATAACTCGTAGCAATGGATGCTGCTCGTCATCTTTGCCATCAACTTTGTTTATGCATTTCCAATCATCATTGTAAAATAAAAACAATATAAAAACAATATTATCATTAAATAATAAAAACAATATTATCATTGTAAAAGTATAGATAAGTGTTTCATGTTAACATTGTTATTTGTCCAGAACGAATGAATCAGATTGGCATAGTTTCCTATGGGAAAAACTGATTTGGATAGAGTGCGGTTCGGTTTGAGTCAGACCTTCTGGTACAGGTTAATGCCACTAACAGATGTTCCGCTGCATATTTTATATGACAGATTCTACCAAATTTTGCATGCAAGCATGTTTGTGTGTGTGTGTGTGTGTGTGTGCAGATACTATTCTGTATGCCTCAAAGCTGGTGTCAGCGGGAATCAGAAAGGTTGACCTTGGTCATAAATATATAATCAGTGTTTGCTGTCCATGAAAAAGATCAATTTATTCCTGACCCAATGGGAAAGAGTGTCTGCCCGTGTCTGCCCCCCACCTTTTGCAGACAAAAAGTAATGCAAGTCACAGAGGCACTGAAGGGAATGTTAACCTGCTGTGGATGAATTCATGATGGAAAAAAAATCATCTTCATTAGCTTCTGCTGAGAAGTCATCACCTAGAAGCTACAGATGGATAGCTTTCACAAGAAGCCCCCCGCTGTTTGTCGTGACTGAAGTGACAGAAGTGAGATGCGATACAATAAAAAGCCATCATAGCGCATATTATGTGTTTGATATTGTCAAACAGGAGAAATGCCACGCCAAAATTGCCAGCTTAAATGGCAAAGCTATTTTTCAAGACTAAGTGCTTTTCCAAAAAGCTTATTCTCACGATCCGTGTGTTGTTCTCGTGACAGTTTTTGATTTTGTTGCAGTTGGTTTTCCTGGGTTGTTGTTATTTTCCTAGTTTCACATGTTTTTCTTACACTCTAGTTTTTCTCTGTTAATTAGACGCACCTGTTTCTCGTTTGTTTGCCGTACTATTTATGTTCAGGTGTGTGCGGCAGTCTGTGTCGGCTCATGTCGTGTGTGCTTTGCTTTCGCGTCGTGGACCTCCTTGTGCTTTCCGCTGCTTTGCAGCAACCTCTGTTGAAAATTCCTTGCACTTACCTGCCTGCCGTCCTGCTCTCTGCATCCTCGGGGTCGCTACACCATGCCACGTCGTGCAGAACATAACACTTATGTTACCAAATTTAAGTTGGCCGCAATATGCTCCCTGAGATCCAAATACAGAGGTAGAAATGGCTTTTTTTCTTCAGGAGACTGGATTACAATGCTATCGTATGTCTTGGGCACCAGTAAATATTATGATGGCAGAAGAACAGAAGTGGTGGGTAAAGGGAAGAAAATGCTACCTATCAGATGAAACCACCAGTCCCTCCAGGATTTTCAAAACCTTTTTTGTGATTGTTGTGGCCTAAAACCTAAAATGCTTGAATGCTTGTTGACAAAGTTGTGGCAGTGTTGATGTTTTGAGGTAAAGCATATTTTGTTAGATTTGTTGAAATCCTGTTTTTTGGGGTAGAAGTTCCAAAGAACATTGATGAATTCATACAATCACAAGATGATTGAAATAAACTAAGCCTTCAATTTAAATGGACAGCACATTTTGGAACACTGACAGAAATTTACCAGTCCCTCCCAGCAGGGGTGCTAAGTTCGGTCAATTATAAACAAACAATTATTAAACAAAAAAAGGGTGGGGGGGCCTTGTGTGAGAAAATGAAGACTGGCCAAAATGTACAGCTGCATTTAATTCATGGGAATTGGTTGAATTTGCATGGATTGGTGCGATGGTGACATGGTTAAATCCTGCAGGTTCTGAACAAAGCCTGCCACTGCGTCGGCTGGTAGCGGTGTCTCTGCATGATCTTATTTGCCTTATTAATATGCATGCTAATGTACCTATTTTATGGCTCACCAGCTCTGATTCACTTTAAAATCAATTATCCATCTGGCTCACCCAGATCTCACTCAGGCTCAAATGTCTATTTATTTCAACAAACATACATCGGGCACAGCACAATAAAGATAAATGCCTCGATTAGAGGCAGTAAACAAAGAAGCGAGGGAAGGATTTAATGAGATTTGGCACAAAAGAAGCTTACACTTTCTTAAATAATGAGCCACGGGTCTTGTTTTTTTCTAAATGCAAATGATATAATACAATGTTTGGCTGTCCTTGTTCCAATTTCATTTAGATAAGAGTGTCTCTAAACAAGTTGGCTGGCTTCTTACATGAGCACATCACTGCCTCTCTGCCTCGTCCCAGCGGAGGAAAACAGTGCTCTCCTCCGCTGACGCATGACAAGTTGACAAGTTCGCTTTTAAATACGCCGCAAAGAGCACAAAATTTGATGAGACAGACAGCCAAACAACTGGTCAGCGTGGATGTTCATATTCTTCTTTTCGTAGTTTCTTTCAGTGATGTTTTCTCTTTTTTTTGGAATCTGTACATGAAAGAGCCTCATGAATGGACTGTATTCCACTTCAACGCTCCATTGTAGCACAGAATGCTTACACACCATTTTTCATCTATTTACTCCTCTTTTTATTATTATTGTAATATTCATTCTCGATAATCAATATTTCGACATTCATTCCAAATTTCAGTTCGGCTTCAGCCTTCACACATAAAAAGTGAAATTGCTTCATTTACTTAATAATGGAAATGTATCAAAAATATTCATCCATATTTAGATATTAGATAAGAAAGTTGTCAAGATTAAAGTCAATTTGCAAATAGTGTGCTACCTGGTCCATATAAAAATGCATGAATTTGGCCCGGCGTGCACCTGCTACAGTAAGGGTGTGTGTGTGTGCGTGTGTGTGTGTGGGGGGGGGCTAGCTAGCAGTACTCGCAGAGCAAAACTAGTCTGATGCAATCAGCAGCATGTTTCTTTTGCTTTGGAATGAAGAAATACATTTTTTATGCGAGGGCAAATCCATTTGGGTGGGTTGCATATCCAAATGATATGCATGGGAAGGGCAGAGAGAGAGTGGAATAGTGTTAAATAAAAAGGGCCACAGGCATGGGCAGGATGGTAATGAAGAGGGGTGGACCAGCAGCTGAGGTCCCTGTAGATGAGATCTCTCCCTGACATGTGTGTCCCCTTCATTACCCATTAAGGGGGGGCACAGTGATGAATCCTTAATATGACATTACACCAATTTTCCTCTTCATTTAGCCTGCTAATGTGCTGGTCTGCTCCTATGGCCAGGGGCTGCCTGTACCAGACTCCACCAGAAATAGACCACAGTGGCCACTGGTGGCACACCTTCAAGCAGCCTAATTAGGGACGAAGCTCAACTAATGGCGCTTTCTTGACAAGTTTGCCCAGGTTAAATCTTTTTCTTTGTTGCGAGAATGCAGTGATGAGCAAATGGCACACATTTCCTCTGTTCTCCTTTAATGATGATATTTAACAATTAGAAAAAGGTGTGATATTGTCATTGCGGGCCGGATGATGACAAAAAGAAGCATTATACATCAGCTTCATAACATAATTGATTGCCAGCAACAGTTCTACACACCATGCTGAAAATGTCATATTTGCAAAGACAAAGCTACCCCAGGTCAGCATTTGAGAGGGTTAGGCCATTGCTTTTCAAATAGTGCGGTGGGATCCCCGGGGGATGCAGTGAGGTGGGGGTGAGAGGCAGGGGGGCTAATCATAAATTGGCTAGGCAAGACAATTGAGAACCACTGGGTTAGGAAGTTAAGCTTGTGACAATATTGAGAGAATATAAGAAGGTATTTTCTTTTGGTGTGGAGACATTTATACATGCAAGCTAACAGGCAAACAACTTCTCCCCAAGTGAGTAACCGTTTTTCTGACAGTCAGTCACACACCCACCCATTAGGATGCTAATTTTACCATGACTGCAATCCATCACTTGTTGTTTTAACTGATGTCGGAAAAAAATATTTCTTTCAAATTCCTTTCATGAAAATAATATGTTTCGGTCAATATGCTATTTGCATAAGATTCAGTCATTAAAATGATCATTAGAATTGTCCCTCATTTTTCGCAATAAATTGATTCCAGACCCAACCATAATAGGTCAAAGGTCAATTATTTTACGATAAGTGAATTTCTGCCGAGTATAATTCCTTATGTAGAAATCCAATATGTTCATAGTTAAAAGAATCATGGAAACACAGTTACACAGTTTAAAACCTTCTAAATATGCTTTTTAACATTATTACCGTGCTCTAAATATAGAATAACACCCCTATAGTTACCTTCACACTTCAGACTCAGTATTACCCAATATAGTACATATAATACAAGTAAATAAGAAATTTAAGACAAACATCAGTGTTGCCAGGTCTGCCTGTTATGAACAAGTTTGGGCTTGTTTTTTGTAAAGTCACAAGCAAATTCCCAAGTTCAGTGTTAATTTGTTCTTGATATCAGAGAGCTTCACAAGTTGGTTATTTTGTCTTGCAAGAACTGGCCACACTGACAGATAGCTTTCTTTTATTTGATACCAAACTTACATATTTATATAGCAAGAATACTTACATGCTTTGTAGCATCTGATATCTATTTGACACATTTATAGAGTAATAGTACTTACGTACTTGTACATTATAAGTACACACGCACAAACATATCCCTAGGCCTATGCTTTGTTTCATTTGATACCCATCGTACACATTTATATAGCAATAATACATACTTGTAAATTATAACTACACACCCACTTCTTACAGACAAGCACTAACCTGTGAAAAGACTGCAACTTGTTTGATGATGATGATGATATGTTAAATACGCATACCCAGGTTGTTGTTTTACTATATGTGAGCACAGTATGTCTTCTAATACCTTATACTATCCATCCATCCATCCATTTTCCACCGCTTATCCGGGTCCGGGTCGTGGGGGCAGCAGCTTCAGTAAAGAAGTCCAGACTTCCCGGTCCCCAGCGACCTCTTCCAGCTCCATCGGGAGGACACCAAGGCGTTCCCAGGCCAGCTGTGAGACATAGTCCCTCCAGCGTGTCCTAGGTCTTCCCGGGGGCCTTCTCCCGACTGGGCATGCCCGAAACACCTCACCAGGGAGGCGCCCGGGAGGCATCCGGACTAGATGCCCGAGCCACCTCAACTGGCTCCTCTCGATGTGAAGGAGCAGCGGCTCTACTCTGAGCTCCTCCCGGATGGCCGAGCTCCTCACCCTATCTCTTAGGGTGAGTCCAGCCACCCTACGAAGGAAACTCATTTCCGCCGCTTGTATCCGCGATCTCATTCTTTCGGTCATGACCCATAACTCATGACCATAGGTGAGGGTGGGAACGTAGATCGATCGGTAAACAGAGAGCTTTGCCTTCCGGCTCAGCTCTCTCTTCACCACGACGGTCCGGTACAGCGACCGCATTACTGCAGATGCTGCACCGATCCGTCTGTCGATCTCACGCTCCAACCTTCCCTCACTCGTGAACAAGAACCCGAGATACTTGAACTCCTCCACCTGAGGCAAGACCTCACTCCCAACCCGGAGGGTACAGTCCACCCGTTTCCGACTGAGAACCATGGCCTCGGATTTGGAGGTGCTGAGTCTCATCCCAGAAGCTTCACACTCAGCTGCAAACCGCTCCAGTAAACGCTGAAGGTCACAGCCTGATGAGGCCATAAGGACCACATCGTCTGCAAATAGCAGAGACGAGATCCTAAGGTCACCAAGCTGGACTCCCTCAACACCTTGACTGCGCCTAGAAATTCTGTCCATGAAGATTATGAACAGAATCGGTGACAAAGGGCAGCCTTGGCGGAGGCCAACGTTCACCGGAAACAAGCTCGACTTACTGCTGGCAATGCGAACCAGGCTCCTGCTTCGATTGTACAAGGACCGAATGGCACGTAGAAGCGGACCATCAATCCCGTACTCCCGGAGC
This sequence comes from Oostethus manadensis, assembly GCA_024372805.1. Classification (NCBI taxonomy): domain Eukaryota; kingdom Metazoa; phylum Chordata; class Actinopteri; order Syngnathiformes; family Syngnathidae; genus Oostethus; species Oostethus manadensis. The sequence goes on along the minus strand of QODF01000124.1, from coordinate 502,959 downwards.
ACCCCCCACAGGACACCACGAGGGACACGGTCGAATGCCTTTTCCAGGTCTACAAAGCACATGTAGACTGGTTGGGCAAACTCCCACATACCCTCGAGTACCCTTGCAAGGGTGTAGAGCTGGTCCAGTGTTCCGCGACCGGGACGAAAACCACATTGCAGCTCCTCTAACCGAGGTTCGACTAACGGTCGTACCCTTCTCTCCAGCACCCTGGAGTAGACTTTCCCAGGAAGGCTGAGGAGTGTGATCCCCCTATAGTTGGAACACACCCTCCGGTCACCCTTTTTAAAAATGGGGACCACCACCCCGGTCTGCCAGTCCAGAGGTACTGTTCCTGACTTCCATGCAATGTTGTAGAGGCGTGTCAACCAACACAGTCCTCCAACATCCAGAGCCTTGAGAAATTCTGAGCGGAACTCGTCTACCCCCGGAGCCTTGCCACTGGGGAGTGATTTGACTACCCCAATTACCTCAGCCACGGTGATAGAACTGTCCACGTACGTATCCTCAGACTCTGCTTCCTCTATGGAAGGCATGTCAGTGGGATTGAGAAGGGCCTCGAAGTATTCCTTCCACCGACCAACTATATCCACAGTCGTGGTCAGCAAGCCCCCGTCCGCACTGTAAACAGTGTGAACTGGGGGCTGCTTCCCCTTTCTGAGGTGTCGGACGGTTTGCCAGAACCTCTTCGAGGCCGAGCGAAAGTCGTGCTCCATAGCCTCACCGAACTCCTTCCACACCCGAGTTTTTGACTCGACCACCGCTGAAGCCGCGTGCCGCTTGGCCTGCCGGTACCTGTCAGCTGGTTCGGGAGTCCCGCAAGCCATCCATGCTCGAACGGGAGACTCTGCCAGACGTTCCCAGCACACCCTCACTACGCGTTTGGGTCTGCCAGGTCTGTCCGGCATCCTTCCCCGCCATCTAATCCAACTCATCACCAGGGACCTTATACTATATTTTTAAAAACTACAAAAGAGTGAAGCTGCAAAAGTGAAGCACAAAGTGGCAAGGGATGACTGAACACCTTGTGGAAAAAAAATTGCTATTTAGACTTTATGAGTTGGCATCGTCAATGCAAAAGCAAAGCATTTTCAGCTAAAAGGTGAAGAATTCTTACATTAGCATCTGGACTGCAATCATCAAATGTTTTCAGGGCGATGCAGGGTGGCACACCGATGTACTATGAAAGCTAACATTCCCATAGCCAAGTTGTTCTTTTATAAAGCCATTTGTGTGTGAAGAAGAATATTTGTATTGTGTGTGTGTTGGTGTGTTTGTGTGCATAAAGGATATAGGACTCACTCAGCATGCCCATTCCCAGCATGAAGGCATCCATGGTGTAGGGCAGACCCCTGGCTCGCCCTCGTGTTCCTGGTGGAAACATCACCTCCTTGGGTTGGGCCTTCTTACATTCTACCTATGTAGATGGACAAAGATACACACACACACACACACGCACACAAAGCATTAGAGTGTGTAGACACACAAGCAGACAAATTTGACAGGCTCTTTAAGGTAGTAGTCATATGACTTTCATAGACGGCCATGTGTTCCTGTGGAGAAAAAAACAAGACAGAGTCAATCTGAGCACCTCACATTCTAGAGCAGCAGTGTCCAAATGTTTTCCACCGAGGGCCACAAAGTGAAAAAAGAAAGGATTCAACTTTGCCAATTTCATATGTTTTAAAGCAACACATGTTGATATGCTTAGAACTTCAAGAAAAATGTTTCAAGAAAAAACTGCATCTCATCTTTGTCATACACAGTTGTCCCTCGCTACAGCTTGTGTTTTAAAAAAATTAATCAATTAATAAATGATGGCTGTTTTGCTGCTCACTATGGACTGTAAAAATATTGAAAGACAAGGCCTCACAGTCTGGAGGTTCTGGTTTCGAATCTCCGTTGGGCATCTCTGTGTGGAGTTTGCATGTTCGCCCGTGCGTGTGTGGGTTTTCTCCGGGTACTCCGGTTTCTTCCCACATTCCAAAAATATGCATTTTAGGGTAACTGGTGACTCTAAATTGTCTATAGGTATGAATGTGAGTGTGAATGTTTGTCTATATGTGCCCTGTGATTGACTGACAAACAGCCCAGGGTGTACGCCGCCTCCCGCCCAAAGTAAGCTGAGATAGGCTCCAGCATACCCGCGACCCTAATGAGGATAAGCGGTATAGAAAATGAATGAATGAATGAAACGTTACATTTAGTATTGTGGTTGCTGGGCATCAGTAATGTTACATTGATGAGACATTTTACTGCTTACATTAGCTTTTTTCTTCTTATGAGTATGTGTCATTCAAAATGCTGTTAAAACATACTTCCATACTTTATATTACCCTTAACAAACCATGACGATTTGAATTAGGTACTTTCAGGTGTGCATGTTTTGGATACCGTTGTTCTTGTCAAGGTTACAATGGTTAAACGTAAGCAAAAAGCGCCATAAACTAAAGAAAAGAGAGGCAGAGAAAAGGGAGAGCCGAACGCAAATGGCGCAAGCCAAAGCTGCAGGTTCATTATGACGTTTACAAAGAAAAGCTACATGTTTTCAACCAAACCTTGTGTAGAACGAGGGCGAGTTAATTTTCTGAAGTCATCACCAACTGCAATCACAACTCCTCATGTACTGATTGCTACAGTTAACAGATTAAGAAACCCCCCAGTTTCACTGCCCTAATATTCTTTTATGACAAAGTTCAAAGTATGAAAAATGCAATCATTTCCATAACACAAATAACTATTCTGCAGGTAGCTAGACACATGGAGCAGACACATTTCACATCTGTCAGTGACAAAACAGCTGGAGAGATCATCTCCAGTCTAAATCCATCAACGTGCTGCCTTGATGAGTTACCCACTGAATTTCTCAAGTCTGCGCTGAGCAGTTTGCTTCCACAACTCACTCATCTAGTTAACATCTCACTTCAGAATGGAACGCTTCCAAAGGTCCTAAAAACTGCCGTCATCAAGTCTCTTCTGAAGATAAGCTATTTTCATGCCACAGTACAGAAGAACAATGAGCCCACAAAAAACCTGCCATTCTTGGTCTTAGAAAAGGTTGCATACCAGCAGCCTACTGAATTTCTGTGAATGTTACTTTCCAATCAGGATTTAGGCCTCACAACAGCACTGAGACAGCTCTTATCAAAATGACAAAAGATATCGGTCTGAACACAGATGCAGTCTTAGTTTTAGTTCTGCTAGACCTGAGCGTTGCCTTGGACACAGTTGATTGACCATGTGATCTTATTGCAGAGGTTAGAAAACTAGGTGGGTCTCAATTTTTGTAATTCACAGTACTATGCCATTATTAGTATCAACTTTGATATTTTTCCCACATTTTGCTGTTGTTTTTTTTTTCAAATATGTACTTACAACTCAATATGTATTTTACTTTAAATTTAAATACTCGTAATATTATGACTTAATTCTCATAATTTTATGACTTTTTCCTCAACCTAATTTTCCAAAAATGACAGCTTTATTTTGTTATGTTTATTTGTAATATTTATTTATAAGAGTCATAAAATTCCAGTGCAAACAAAATAATATTTTTTTCTTTAACATGTCAACTTTATGCTTCTAAAATGACATTATTTTCCTAAAAATATAATGATGTTTTCATACAATTACAACATTTTTTCCCTTAATATTTTGACTTTACTGTTGCAAAATTACTGCTAACCTTTTCCAGTCATTCTAATCACTGCAATCATTCACGCTAATCATGCTGTGGCTGCTCTAAAGTGATAATTGTTGCTCCAGTGGGCATATGTCTAATGCCTCAGGAAAAACTTCACAGGCCGTTTGGTATTTAAAAGGCTGGATTTTGCTAAATGTATTGGCAAAATAACCAAAGCCTCCACTTTTGGCGTGAAGCCGACAATGTTGATTTGAAAGCAGAATAGTTCTGCTGTGTGAGTGTGTGGGGTGTCATGGTTTCCACCTGCCACACATGCAGGTTTGTTCATTCTCCCTCCTGCATGACTGACGTACCCCGCCCCTAACATCACACATATCAAATGAAGGATGTAACAAGGGCAGATGATTAGAAAGACGGAAGATGAGAGTCCTATTTACCACCTATCTATCTCATCCATGAATTATGTAGAGGCACAAGTGCCTGACGAGGGTCGGCTGCTAGATGCTATTTGGATTGGCCGTGTGTGTCCGCCATGCTGCAAAATCAGTTTGCTCCATTGCCTTCTTGGCATCAGGCTGTCCATATGTTTGTCTATTTGCCCCCTGGCCTCTCCCTACTGCTTTCACTTAAACAGGGCTTCCTGGTCGGATGTGGTTCAAATGCCATGCCAGCTTGCTGCACAAGACACGCTAGCATGCCCGCGTCGTATACACCTCAACTAAGAAACAGAATGGCATCCATACAAATAAGCGTCTTGACAGGCCAGCACATTGCTAGTCAAAAATAAATGTATTCACCCATGCATAGCAGTACACTCCATACCAGGGATGACCATGTGACTACAGAGACAACGCATCAACATTTACTGTATCTTTAGAATATGAGACGATGCATGGACACTTTAGAATTGATTAAAAACAGTTCCAGTCAAACCACACTTTTGGTACTCCCTACGTTTTGTATCATTTGGTTTTGGTGAAAAATGTTTAACTGAAATTTTTGCCTAGGTTTTCAAGCAAAAACTTCACAGAACAAGCGAGTGCGTTGACCTCTTTTTTTATCGTTCCTGCAAAACTACACACACAAATACTTCATAAAAAAGATCAGAAGCATGATTTAATTCAATCTGGCCAGGATGTACAGGAAGTAGATAGACAGACAGATACTTTATTAATCTCCAAGAGAAAGTCAACAATAAGTTGCATACAATCATCATTTGTAATGATTATTGATGATTTGCATTGGTTTCTGCACGTGAAACTATAATTATCCTATGAACAATTTTGAATCGCCAATTAAGCTAACATGCATGTTTTTGGAACGTGGGAGGAGACTGGAGTTCCTGGAGAAAACCCACGCATGCATGGGGAACTCCACACAGGGAATGCCCAACGGAGATTCGAACCCAGGTCTTCCAAATCTCCTGTTGTGTGGCCAACATGCTAACCATCCGATCTTGTGTTATTATTAGTACATTAGTTATTAGTACATTCCGTGAGTCCAACTGTCGTATTGTCCCATAAGATGCTTGTTAGCAGCTTACAAAAAGGTAGTCAGCTCCTATGATGTCATCAGTGTTGGCATCTGTAGTATTTTGCTAACTAACAAATTTACTTGACAGGTCTCTGCTTTTCTTTTGATCACGGCTGTGAAATAAGCACAATGGAGACAAAGAAAGTTGCAAGTGGCAGAATTTTGGAAAAGACGTTGAGAAACACTGTTTAATTCAAGAAATGTGTCTGAGGTCCTGTCCACACAGAAAAGTTCCTAGGGCTGAACGTTGATAGAAATTAGCGTTCACACTGTGCTGGATTGAGAAAATAGAAATAGATTTACATGATTTCTTATGGGAAAAATGGACTGTGTTAGAGTCAGTTTTGGTTAAGAGTCAAAGCTTCTGGAACGGATTAATGATGCTAATCAATATTCCACTGCAACAATCATTTAAACTGGGATTATTTTGCTCATTTTAGATGGTATAAATGACTAAAGAACGTGTATTTCTCCACAAAGCTTTGCTCAGATGAAATACTGCAAGTTACTTACAATTTTATTGAATGAAGATAAGCATTACAAATGAGACATTAGTTTGCTAATAAATATCTGTCTATGAATTTTCTAACATTTTTTTGAGTTTTCTAACACGAGTTAGCAACAGGCTTCACTTCAAAATCTATTTTTTAGCCAACAAACCAATTCAGACTGAATCAATAACATCCTCTGCTAGGTGCCACATGGCCTTGTTTAGGCCGGACTCACCAAATTCCACGTAATGCACAAGCGACCGAGAGAAAATAAAGAGAACGACATTTTATGCATACAGAGAACGGTAGGAAAAAAGACTTTCTTCAATAGTTGTTATTAACAGCACTTTGATAAACATGCGCAGCAACTCCGTTGGTCGTCTTTGGTTTGATACTCAGCGAGGGACTTTGGAATAGGTTGGGACAAACACCTCAGAATTGTCAACACATGACTAGGGATTTCAGAGGGTTGCTATAATAGCTGGGAAGAAATGCAGCAAAGCTCTGCCAACATCATATACATGACAGCGTTTGGTTGGTACCCCCCCTCCCTCCAAGTCCTGCCAGAAAGACAAACCCAGGTGTGAGTCATGCCTACATGCTCTCAGACATGGCTCTTTGATATTCAGAGAGACGGCTCCTTGTCATGGAGCAGCCAAGGGCCAGGATCTGGTGTGGCGTGAGTGTGTGGGTGTCCGCCTGTTTCAAACGCTCACCAGTGTGTGAAGGAGGTAGGTGGGAGATTTCAAGGGAAAATCAAGTCAAACAAGGAAAAAATAAGACAATTCTGCACATAATGGTGCATTACAAAGCTGCAGCAGTGGAGAACTCCGTAATTCAAAATTACACATGGAAGGTATGACACACTGAACTTTTCACAGGAGAGCACACACTTTTGTTTATGTTGGAAACATTGTCGGGATGATGGCTTGTGGAACTTTTCATTGATGCCATGAAAGGTGGCACAGTTATTGTGTATCACGATCTATCATTTAGATATGATTTATTCTATTAAAGTGTCCCTGTGGAAAAAAGGGAAACCTTAGCAACCTGCCAACCAAATAACCAATGTTCCTGTAAAGAGGAGACAAAAGCTCACAAAAAAGACATACTATCAGTTTTCACAGAGAATGAGTGACCAATGCAAACGTGAATGCTTTGGTGGTCACTTCGTTTGGCAGACAGGTTTGTTAGGCTTTGTTTGTTAGGCTTTGTTTGGTTCTACCATATCTGTAACAATCATTTTCACCAAAAAACAAATGCTGTGAAAAACCAAGGTTCCATTGTAAATAGATGATTGAGATGTGACAAAACAAAATGGAAATAAATACTATTCAATAATACTCACATGAAGTAAGTATTTCTGGGATCCCCAACTACCGGACCAGTACCGGAAAACTTTCAAAAGCAATGTTAAAAAACAAACCAAAATAATTATTTGATGTTAAAAACTAATTTTAGAATCCAAAAAATACAAAATGCATATTTATTATACTCAGAAAATGTACATTTATTTGACTCTGACTTGACACATGGCTTGTGCTTGTTGATTCCATGCTAACATGCTAACACGCCAAACCACTGGTGTGTTTGTTGTGTGCAAGAGGTTGGTTGCTTTGTCTTTTTAGATACCAAATGAAAATAACTACCCAGAACTTTCCACAATGCCACTGAGGATGTTGCCATTCCCGCATAATTTGGTACAAACCACACACGCCACACATGTGAAACACACCAAACACACATGAAACACACACAAAACAAACAAAAATCACACAAGAACCGCACATGAAAAACATAAGAAACGCACAAAACAAGCTCGAAACACACATGAAGCGCATAAAAAACAGGAAAGAAACACACAAGAAACACACAAAACAAACAGGAAACACACATGAAACACACACGAAACACACATGAAACACACAAAATGCACATGAAATGCACACATGAAACACACACAAAACAAACAGGAAACACACATGAAGCACACACAAAGCACACATGAAACACACAAAATGCACATGAAATGCACACATGAAACACACACAAAACACACACAAAACAAACAGGAAACACACATGAAGCACACACAGAAGCACACATGAAACACACACGAAACACACACAAAACAAACAGGAAACACACATGAAGCGCACACAGAAGCACACATGAAACACACAAAATGCACATGAAATGCACACAAGAAACACACACAAAACGTACATGCAAAGCACACGAAACGCACACAAGACGAAACGCACTTGAAACACATACAAGACACACACAAAACACACAGGAAACACGAATAAAACACACATGAAACACACACAAAACCAACAAGAAACACACAAGCAAACAAAGTTTTCTTTAAACCAATCAAATCTTGGAGGAAATCAACGGAGCGGATTGGGTAAGAAAGTATGAATGTATGGCTGCAGCGAGGCCACTTCCTTTATCTGTGCTGTAGAATGAAAACATTTGGGTTTGGTATGAAAATATGAATATGAGAGCAACACTGGATGTGCCCTGAAGGGGTTAGGGAAGCATCCTGACCAAATTCCCCAGCCACTCTTTTTCTCATTTGGCTCTTCTCAATGTGGAGGAGCAGCAACTCTACTCCGAGTTTCTCCAGAATGACAGTACTTCCACCGCTAAATTGAGAGCTTTGCCTTTTGGCTTAGCTCCTTTGTCACCACAACAAACCAACTCATAATCGGCATCAGCAACCTTTCTGTCGATCTTGTGTTTCATCCTTCCCTCTCTCGTGAACAAGACCCAGAGGTACTTTAACTCTCATTTCTGACTTGGAAATGGCACTCCATCCTTTTCTGAGTGAGAACCATGGTTTTTACTTGGAGGTGCTGCTTATAGTAGTATATACTACAAATAATATACATAGATTTGCCAACATGAAGACATTTTTGTGTGGTTATATTAAAAGTGTTTTTTTCAGCACTAACCCACAGAATAGCTAAAACTTCCAGTTATGACCTTTTCAATCTTTCTCTCATGCATATTAACCTTGTAGGAAAATGCAAAGGTGTGGGCGACTTGGACTGGAAATGGCTGTCCTTCAAGGACAAGCGTAGTGGGTGTGTGTGTGTCTGTGTGTGTGTGTGTGTGCGTGTGTGTGTGTGTGTGTGTGTGTGTGGAGCTATTAGCTTCAGTCATGAAAGGAACCGTCAGTGGACTGGCAGGTTGAAGAAAAGGAATTGTGTCATTCATTGTGTTTCATTTAATACAACTCTCACTTTCACAGTCAAAACAAACTGGATGGCTTGGAATGTGATATAGCAGGAAGTGGTACATGTGGGAGAGGAACTCATCAAACACTTCTACTAACATAAAAAGGACTGTTTTTTTGTAAACCAGTCAAAACTCAGAGGAAAACTATTGAGTCGATTGGCTAAAAAAGTCACTGTCTGGTTACACGCAAGTACTAGAACAGCAAGGCAAGTTCGATTATCTGTGTTGTGTTGTATAGTGCAAACATTTGGCTTTGGTATTAAAAGATGAATATGAGATCAAAACTTCAGCTTTTATTTCCAGGTATTTACATCTGGACCACACACACAACTTGAAAACTTGCACCTTTTATTTGAACCGTTTTTCATGTGAGCAAAGCAGGTAGATAGGTGGATATACTGTATACAGGTTTTCTTGTGTGGACTACACTTAATGTTTAATGCAGAGGGCAGGGTTGAATGTATCAATATATACTCTTCATAAAAGTCTTTATCAACAAAAGTACAACGATACACCACAAGATGTTAACCATATATAATGTATGCCTTTTTGTTATTATAAACTTTCTAACACACTTCTGCCTTGGAGAATATGTGTCTGTAAGTAATGTGCAACTACTGTATATGATAGCTGTGTGTATTGAGAAATGTGCTATTTCACACGCTGTTTCAATAGGACACCAATTATGCCTATCTTGGAGAGTGTAGCTGATGCATCAGCCATTGACTAACTGAAGAGACGCATATGATTTTCACTTTATTACTCATTAGTAAATATAAAAATTTAATTTTGGTGTTATATTGCATTGCAGTCATCCTTTTCCACTTCATGCTTCAAATTTCAAAACACTATCACATTTTTTAATGGAATGAATTAATAAATAATGCTGATTTGCAGTTGAATGCATCCTATTATTAGTGAAAAACATGCATATTGAAGCTATTTTGATACAGTTTTTGTCATATGAGCACAAGTGTCATATATGTCTTACTTTCTTATTATGTATAAAATAATAAGTATTAGGAGTGTATGGGTGATCATAAGGGTTATATTTCATGTCTAATGGGCTCTAATAATTTTCAAAAGCATATTTAGAAGGTAACAGGCTTTTGATGCTCAAACTGGGACAATATTCAATTTATAAATAAGAAATTCTACTTTACCAAATTAATTTATACTGTCAGTTACAGTCACAGTCAGGTCTGGAACAAATTAACTGCCATAAACTAATGTATAAGATTTATTTATTTATTTATTTATTTTTTTTTTTTTTTAGAGAATGGAAGGTTGCATTATTCTCCATTTGAAATACAGCTAAGTACAGTATGTGGCTTAGACTTGTTGAAGTCATGCACATCTAGTGTCAAAATGTTTACTGCATGCTTGGTTGATAAGGTTATTAGGAAGAAAAAACAACAAAGGGGCAAAGTAGAATGAGGGACATGTTTGGACAATACCAACCCTATTTGGATCGAGTAAAACATCTTGAGGAAAGTCACAGGAGCACGATGGAGCATGATGTTTGTTCTGCATGAATGTTTAAAAGCCAAACAATATGAGCTTCTAGCAGTGCTTCTACATTGCCGGATGATAATGTCTCCACTCACACTGATACACACCATGACATGAAATAGCTTCCATCACTTGTGCAGATTTGAACACATTTGAGCGCTCCTCAAATTTCCCCAAAGAAAGTTTATGGCCTTCGGTGTTCATAGCTTTCCTGCATGGCCTTCTTTTTGTTGAAGTGTAAACATCCTATTACTTACAAGGCAGCCTTCCAAGTGAAACTGACTCCTCCAAACAGTGCCCCTTCTCCCTCATTAGGCACATGATGTACCAACACTTCTCAACATTTTCATTTTTTATAGAAACACACTATGCTTTTTCACGGCAACACAGTCAGCCGATTTTCTTGTTTTGGAAGTTGTCCGTCAGAAAAAAAAAGCCATAATATACATTTATGTAATCTGGCTTTACTGCTTTGGGTCTAAAAAGGCATTTTACTACAGTAGTGTTTAAAATAATACAAATAGCGCAATGTGACTAACTAGATTAATCCCTGTTATTAGTATATTTTTTTACCAGTTACCAGTAGTGCAGTAGATTTTCAGAAAACAAACAAGACCATTGCCATACATGATTTGTACAATCTTAAGGCTGTGCAATTGGGCAAATAGTTCAAAGCGGGTGTTAAAAATAGCAGTGTGACTCAGTGTGATTTAATCAGTGATCAGTGATCAATTTTGTGAAAAAAACAGGTGTGAATCAGGTGGCCCCTATTTAAGTATGCAACCTGCACTTGTTGAACATGCATATCTCTTAGAAAACCTCAGGGAAATGGGTCATTCAAGACATTGTTCAGAATAACAGCATACTTTGATTAAAAAGTTGATTGGAGAAGGGAAAATTTATGAAGTGGTGCAAAAAATTTTAAAAAGCTAAAATGATCTCCAATGCCTTAAAATGGAGAGCAGAACAGAGAGACACGTGGCAGAAAACAAAAGACAACTATCAAAAGAATTGAAGCATAACGAGAATGGCAAAGGCTCAGCCAATGATAAAGACACTGTGTTACTTGTAAGTACTGTAAGTGACAGAATATGTCTGTGTGAAGCTAATCTATTTACAAGAATCCCTCGCAAAGTCCCCCTGTTAAAAAAAGGTATTTGCAGAAGAGGTTATAATTTGCCAAACAGCACATCAACTGGCCTAAAGAGAAACGGAAGAACATTTTGTGGACTGATGAGAGTAAAATTGTTCTTGCTGGGTCCAAGGGCCACAGACAGTTTGTGAGACAACCCCTGAACTCTGAATTCAAGCCACAATACACAGTGAAGACAGTGATGCATGGTTGTGCAAGCATCATGATATGGCCATGTTTCTCCTACTATGGTGTTGTGTCTATTTATCGCATAACAGGGATCATGGATCAGTTTGCATATGTCAAAATACTTGAAGAGGTCATGTTTCCTCATGCTGAAGAGGACATGGCCTAGAAAAGGGAGTTTCAAAAAGAAAATGACCCCAAACACACTACTAAACCAGCAAAATCTTGTTATGGTATGTTACGGAATGGAATAGCCAGCCCAATCCTTTCACCTTCATCTAATCGAGAACTTGAGGGGTGACATCAAAATGCTGTTTCTGAAGCAAAACAAAATATAGATAAATTGTGGAATGTTGTTAAAGAAAGTTGGAGTGGAATAACAGCTGAAAGGTGTCACAAGTTGTGGTTGACTCCATGCCACACAGATGTGAAGCAGTTATAAAAAACTGTGGTCATACAACTAAATATTAGTTTAGTGATTCACAGGATTGCCAATTCCTAGAAACAAATACGTTTGCACAAAACAGTTTTGAGTGCACAGCTATTTTTTTTAACACCCCCCTTTCAAGTAATTGCCCAATTGCACAGCCTTAAGAGCGTGCATATCATAAATGCTGTGTCTCGTTTGTTTTCTGAGAATCTACTGTACCTATTGGTAACTTTGGCCCCAATTGACACAGCCTCACATGAGCTCCTAGTTTACTTGAGCACACAATGTTTGCCTGAGCACGGCAATCTTTTATTTTTCTGTAAAGAAAAGCAAAACCCAACTGTACTTGCATGCAAATATCTGGCCATACAAGCTTCCTCAGGTAAGATTTTCAGATCAGAACAATGTTGCTTCAACAACAAAACATTTGAGTAACTGTTAACCATTAGGTGCAACAACTTAACCTTGTAAAAAAAACCTTGTAAACTCCATCCATTCATTTTTGATGCTGCATTCTTTGGATCTGTTTGTTTCCATGGAAATATGATTATTGAACATCATATGGCCATTAGGGACATGTTCACGCTTCTCCAGTGCATCTCCAGTAACGTGGACCGGTTCATCAGCAAAAGGACAAGGTCAACCTTGCCGGCACCTGCCGACAACATGGCCACTCCCCTCCAGCTGCTTTCCTCTTTGTCTCACTCCTCCCCCCATGCCATAAATGAGCCTGTCATTCCTCACACTCTAAGGTATGCTGGTAACCGTGGGAGGTGCAAGCAGTTTATCCACCAATGTCCAACAACCACTCACCTACCCTAACTGCCGGGTTAGAGTGGCTTTCCTGGTCAGTCTGCTGTCTTTCAAGGCTGCTGAGTGGGCACTGGCTGTATTAGAGAGCTGTCCTGAGTTATGGGACACTTCATCTGGGTTCATAGCAGAGCTTTGTAAGGTATTTGATCACCCTTTGAGAAGGCGCCAGGCAGCCAGTCGTCTATTGGCTCTGCGCCAGGACAAGGCCTCCGTAGCAGACCATTCGATAAATTTCCGCATCCTGGCAGCGGAGAGTGGCTGGGATGCTACAGCCTTCTGTGACGTTTTTTAAGCCAGCTTAAATTTGGCAATAAAGGGCAAGCTCGTAGCAAGAGATGAGACTGAGTCGCTGGAGCAGCTAATCTCCTTTGCCATTAATCTGGACGATCACATTGAGCGCAACGTGGAGAGCAATGTGGAGTGACGCAACCTTCTTGAGAACCCACCATCATCTTCTTTCCTGTCCATACTGTAACCAGCAACAGCCGGTGTGATCCACATGGTAACAGCTCCTAGTCCAACCGGCATGGAGGAACACATGCTGCTTGGAGGTGGTCGGCTCACTCCGTCCGAGCGGACGCGCCGGTTGCGCCTTCATCTCTGTCTGTACTGTGGCCTGGCTGTTCATGTCATCTCCAAGTGTCCTGCTCGACCCATGGATGATGAACTACCCCCGGAGGAACCCTCACTATAGACCAGTCTACCACCGAGGCATCAAGTCACATTTGAATGGACCCTGGGGACAGATATTGCATTTACCAAACTAGAATCGATATTTGTTCCGTCCAATGTCCTCACCCACCCTGACCCCTTTTGTTAGTTTTTTGTGGAGGTAAATGCCTCTGATTCCGGGGTTGGGGCCGTCTTCTCACAACATTCTCCTTCCGACCGTAACTCTGCCCCTGTGCTTTCTTTTCGCGCCTTCTCTCTCTGCCTGAGAGAAATTATGATATAGGCAATAGGGAACTCCTGGCCGTTGTCCTAGCCTTACAGGAGTGGAGACACTGGCTGGACGGCTCTGCTTACCCTTTCACTGTATTTAAAAACCATAAAAACCTAGCCACCCTTCGTTCCGTCCGACAACTCAACCTCCGCCAGGCACGGTGGTCCCTATTTCTGGCTAGGTTCAACATACCGCCCTGACTCTCACAACAGTAAACTAGATGCACTCTCCAGACTTTTTCCCCCTTCCTCAGAGTTTCCAAGGGCCCAGCGCATCCTCCCACGGACCCGGATCCTGGGCGCTCTGGAGTGGGAAGTGGTGGGACGAGTGGCAGATGATGCCAGGATTATCACACCCCAGCAAAATGCCCACCTGGTTTGTTATACGTCACCCCTGCGATGCACTCCAAGGTTCTGAGCTCAGCGCACAGTTTCAGGTTGGCCTGTCATCTGGGTCTCCACCACACTCTGTTCCTACTGGGTCAATGGTTTTGGTGGCCTTCCTGTCAAGCAGATGCTAAGCAGTTTGTGACAGCCTGCACAGTGTGTGCACGCAACAAGGCTTCCCAGCAGGTTTTCTCCGCCCACTTCCATTACCTCCTCGCCCTTGGTCTCATATACTGTATCTGTGGATTTTGTTTGTGGACTGCCTCCTTCGGACAACAACACTGCTATTCTCACTATTGTTGACCTTTTCTCCAAGATGGCACATTTTGTTCCCCTTCCTAAGCTTCCCGCTGCTTTGGACACGACTAAACTCTTGGTTCTTCATGTTTTTCGCCTCCATGGCATACCTAGTGACATTGTTTCTGACAGTGGACACCAGTTTACCTCTGCAGTGTGGAAGGCGTTTTGTGAAGCTCTAGGGGCAACCAGTAGTATGTCCTCAGGCTACCATTCGCGATCCAAAGGACAAATGGAGCGAACCAATCAAGACCTGGAGACTGTGCTCCGCTGCATCTGCCATTAACAACCCGCTTCATGGGCGGGACATCTTTCCTGGGTGAAATATGTTCACAATTCCTTGATTACTTCTGCTACAGGCGTCTCTCCCTTCTATTCTGTTCAGGAGGCTACCAGCCTCTGACATTCCTTCCCTGGAATCAGATGTGACTGTTCCCTCACCGCTCCACCACCTGCGCCTTATATTATATGCCATATGCAACACCAGAGCAGCCCTTAGACGCACTTCTGAACGTGACCAACGCTCAGCTAATCGCCACTCCAACCCGGCTCCTAGGTAAGTAACCGGCCAGAAGGTCTGGTTATCCTCAAAGGATATTCCCTACCTCTAAAAAGCTAGCCCCCAGATAACACAGTGAAACGGGTTATCAATTCTAATGCAACCAAGCTTCAGCTCACTGCCTCATTTAGCATTCATCCTGTTTTCAATGTCTCCAATCTTAAGCCCGTCTCTACGAGCCCTCTCAGCCTCCCTGTCAGGTCACCTCCTCCTCCGAGGTTGGTCGAGGGCCATCCTGCTTATTACGTTAACAAGATCCTTAGCTCCCGGAGAAGGGGCAAGGGTTTTCAATATCTGGTAGAGTGGGAGGGATACGGTCCTGAGGAATGCTCCTGGATTAGCAGTAACATTATTATGGACCCCTCCCTTTTCTGACTTCCATAGAAGGTTCCCCGCCAAGCCTGGTAGACCTGCCTGGAGATGTCCGTTGGGGGGGGGGGGGTCCTGCTCACCTGTGAGTTTTGTGGTTTTGCATTGTCCCTAACTATTTGGCTTTTTGTTTGTTGTCGTTTTCCATGGTGCTTTTACTTTAGCTCCCTTAGTTGCACCGGTTATTTTTGTTTTTTGACTCTGGATTTTTTGCACTGAGCTGCTAATTTTTCCTGGAGAACACCCATTAAAGACTGAACTATTTGAACTGATTTTCTGTCTACCTATGCTTGTGGGGATCACCACCTGGCTGCCCATAACACGCATATTATCACCAGAGTCGTGGAGTATGCTGGAGTGGGTAAGACGTGGGGTACACCCTTTACTGGTCGCCAGTGAGGGCATAAATGATTACTGCATTTACCAAAACATTGTTTCATTTCATCACTTTAAAAGGAACATAAATTGCTAAGTTTACCGACATTTTATGTTAAAAGAATGTAATTCTCAATTGTATGTGATGGGAATGAATTTCTCTGAATTCAGTTACACTTCCTGCAATTCAAACTGAAATTCAATATCTTTTGGGATGGAGTAATTCAATTCCAAAATCAGGTTAATCCCTTTAAATAAATCAAATTTTGAATTTTGCACAGGCAATATATATATAGCAATCGTACAAACACCATAGCCATATAATTATTTAGTTATTCATTCATTTAGTTTAATTCATTATTTAGTATGGATTTTGCAAAACTATGACTGGAACAACATTAAAAATTAAAGCACTAAATGAATACAGAACAACAATCCATCTGGAGTTTGTTTTTCAGACCACAAATATGCACATTAGCTTTCAATAAGGTTGTCAAATCTTACATTTATGCATTCTCGCGTAGTATCAGCATTTGAGACCAAATACGATAGAAAGAAAAGGGGTAGAAGTACAATCTAGCGTGTCAGAACGATGAAGGTGCCTTCAAAGATTGTCAAACAGTGGGACGAATGGCTGCATGTATTAAACATTAAAAAACTGAGAACTTTCTAACTTTGTATTATTTTTGAATAAAATAATAGCTTACATCGACCAGTCCATGGTGTACCCCGCCTCTCGCCCAAAGCCAGCTGGTATAGGCTCCAGCATACCCGCGACCCTAATGAGGGTAAGCGGCATAGAAAATGGATGGATGCACAGATAATAGCTTATATTTCGTTTACTGAAATCTCAATTGTACAATTGTACAAATGTACAATTTGATGTAGTTATTGTAGTTGCATATTTACCACAAAGAGATTTTCATCCCTATTTATTAAAAATAATCCCTAATACTTATTTTAAGTTATAATAATTATTAATTAAATGTGATTATGAGTTAACTATAAACAAAATGTGATTAATTGTGATCAAATATTTTAATCAATCACAGCCCTAATAAATATAAATTAATGAATTACATGAACTGGAATAGATTTTTCATGATGAAATATATAAGCAAGTAAGAATGTTGTAGGAACTCTTTTCATGACATTGCCTAATCCGTCTCCATCTCCATGTCCTCTGTGAGGAGGACAGTCTGAGTTGATTTGTCTCGTCTAAGCAGTAATTGCTTGCTTGAGTCAGGAAGACGCAGCAAGAAAGTGACGACACAGACACCATTCCTCCTTGCTGTGGTGAGCGTTCACCTGACTCTTATGACACATTGTTGCTAAATTCCACTTTCAGTTCATTTGAATGGCAGGTGTGCTGCTCAGAGTATAGTGACTCCCTGGGTTCTGCCTTTAAGGTGCGCTCGTCATTGCAGCTCATAGCAAAGGCAGAGAAAATAGCGCCCTAATTTAAATTATAAATGAGGACACAATATGACAGAGAGGAAGCACTCCTGAGGGTGAAGCTTGGCTGCTACATGAACATCGGGTGATTGGGGGTGTTTGACCAACACACTTAAGGTTCACTCATTCCCATCCTAGCCAGCATTGACCCAGTGCACTTTCAAGGCCCATGAGAGGATGAGAGAAGGGGAAGGTGGGCTGCCCTACACATGCATCGTCCTCTCAGCTTGGGTGGATTTCTGTCTCCATCAATTATTCAAGAACCATCTGAGATAAGACTCACGGGGACGTGAATAGATGAGGTCTATTCCTGTATAGTACTTTATAAAGATGAAGACAGGAGGCATTTTTTATTTTATGTGCTGGTGCTTGAAGAAAGCAAATCACCGGCACTCCTCTTTGCAACTAAGGCAACACCTGAAGGGTCTTTGAAAAATGCTCTCAACACACTCCACATTCTTTCCTTTTTGCACACATTCCCACGTGTCAGCACTTTGGCGATGTGAGGGCCCAGCTTATTTCCTGCATACTAGGACACTTTTCTTAGCGTTACCAAGGTGGCCTCTTGCAAGGGTGACAAAAGCCTCCAAAAAATGCCTGAAGCCTGGGGCCCTTTGTTAATAAGTGCCCCTTGCCCAATAATCCTGATCACTTTGTTTGTGGAAAGTCCATAAAACTCAAAATGGCATGTGTCTTCTGTACCCCGTGGAGGCTGAACCATCTTTTCAAGACATTTTCAGGAGGCGGAGGTGAAAATTATTGTTCTAGTACAGGGTCCTCAGTCCCTGGGGGTGGCCAGTAAGACATCTCCATTGCAGCTATGGTCTCCTGACACATTAAACACAAATATTGTGCTCGTTGGAGATATTTATTCATTCATTTTCTATACCGCTTATCTTTATTAGGGTCGCGGGTATGCTAGAGCCTATCACTGCTGACTTTGGGCGGGAGGCGTGGTTCACCCTGGACTGGTCGCAAGTCAATCGCAGGGCACATATAGACAAACAAAGACATACAACCAGTCACACTCACATTCATACCTATGGACAATTTAGAGTCGCCAATTAACCTAACATGCATGTTTTTGGAATGTGTGAGGAAACCGGAGTACCCGGAGAAATCCCACGCACGCATGGGGAGAACATGCAAACTCCACACAGAGATGCCTAACAAAGATTCGAACCCAGAACCTCCTGACTGTGAGGCCAACATGCTACCCATTTAACCACCGTGCGGTCGTTGGAGATATAATGAATGCAAATGTTACACTCCATTCTTTTTTCAAATACTCATTTTCATCATTCCCTTTTCTTTCAGCAGTAAACAACGTTTTCATACAGCAGAAGTCATGTCCATACGAATCGCTCCAAAAACCAAAGTGAAAGTAAAGGGGGTGTTCCAAGGGTGCTGACTGATAGGACCCATAATAGTAGTATATAATAATATAATATATATGGTTATGGTTTAATTTGTTTCGAACATGCATACATTGTACAATGAAAAATTTATGTTATATTCCACAATTCCATATGTCCGAAAAAGAGTAGGAACAAGCAGACCTTATTTAATCCTATCCCCTCTTCACATGATTTGCTAATACATACATACACATACAGTATATACAGTATATACAACATATATATAAATATATGTACAGTATGTGTTCACACATATACATATACATATTTATATATATATACATATATACACATATACATATATATATATATATATATGTATTTATATATGTATATGTGTATATATATATATATATATATATATATATATATATATATATATGTATGTATGTGTGTAT